>MU228396.1:779243-791241 GCA_018584345.1 Thuja plicata | reverse complement strand
AAGCCCTAGCACCCGCACATGAAGAAGCCATTACTAACTTAAAAAAAAAAATTAAAATTGTTGAACCTTGGCTGTAAGCTCTACAGGCAAGAAGCCCAACTATTTCACCGAGGGTCAAGGTAAAAACTCTCCATTGAGAACCACGGTAGAGAGCGACCCCGTGGGGACTTGAACCTTAGTTGTAGGCACTACAAGCAAGAAGCCCCACCATTTCACCAAAGGGCCAAGCCCGAAAATATTATCATTGTTAATTTTAATTTTTGTATTTCTTTAATTAATATATTAAGTTTTCAATTTTAAAGCTAACTAAATTGGTTGCAAAAATATTTTATATTCTAATTTTTTAAATTTTTTTTTTTTTATTGTATATAATAATTGATATATTAAATTTGGTGTTCACATTATTAATAAAGATTGATAACCACTATCTACCCTGGTTGTTGATTTCCATTTCCTCATTCACAAAGGCTTCATCTTTGGATGGAAAATCTTCTACGCTATCAACAAAGAATTCATCAACATCATCTGTATTATTAACTTTTTGTGAATTATCATAACTACCTCTTATATCATCCTCCATTTTCTTTCTTATCTAGTCAAAATGAAATTGTTGGTGATATTGAAAAATGAGTTTTACAATATATATTGTAAGGGTTTCCCACACACTTTTCCTCATCATAATTCACTCTTCATGCGACATGAAATTTTAATGTAAGCATTATAAGATAATGTATTTGTGTATAAAAATAATATTTTAAATATTTTTTATCAGTTCCACTTATACTGCCTATATATTATAAAATTAATATTTTAAATATTTCTTATCAATTCCACCTATGCTGCCTATACTATTCTAGACTCTGTTACTTAAATGTATCTTTTGATAAACTATCTTAATAGAAAAAATATTTTAAATATTTGTAGAGCTCCTCATTTCATTGAACAATTCCTATCATTTGATAAGTAGAAGATATTTTCCATAGCAAGTCAAATTATGATATTGCTATCAGGATTCAACTGTGTAGTTTTTTTGAGTCAATCTCATTGACCCATGTTTCATGAGTAGTGGTTCACAACAACCCATCTCTCATCAGAGTGAATGAAACACTTAGCACTAATTGCATCTACATAACGCCCACTGAGGTGAAGTACTGAGTCTTCCTAGGAGGTCACTCATCACAGTACTACTCTAGCTCAAACACGTTTAACTATGAAGTTTCCTCCATGACTAAGCCCACTTTGATTGCAACCCCATTTGCAAAACCTTCAACAAGTGTTGTGCCTTGTGAACCATTCATTAGAAAGCCCCTTGAGCTCACCAATTGATAAGTAGAAGATATTTTCCACAAGTCAAGTTATGATATTGCTATTAGGATTCAATTATGTATTTTTTAAGTCAAACTCATTGACCCATGTTTAATGAGTAGTGGTTCACAAGAACCCATCTCTCATGAGAATGAATGGAATGCTTAAAACTCATTGCATCTAGGTGATGCTCAAGGGGCTTTCTAATGAATGGTTCATAAGGCACACTGGACTTGCAGAAGGTTTTGCAAAGGGGGTTGCAAGTAAAGTGGGCTTAACCAAGGAGGAAACTCTTTAGTTAAGCGCGCTTGAGCTGGAGGACTACTGGGATGGGTGACCTCCTGAGAAGTCCTTGCTCATGGGGCTTTCGAATGAATGGTTCATAAGGCACAACACTTGCTAAAGGTTTTAGCAAATGGGGTTGCAAAAGAGTGAGCTTAACCATGGAGGAAACTTTGTAATTAAGAGCGCTCGAGTTGGATTAGTAATGAGATGAGTGACCTCCCGGGAAGTCCTGACACTTCACCTCTGTAAGCATTACCTAGATGCAATGAGTGTTAAGTGTTCCATTCATTCTCATGAGAGATGGGTTCTTGTGAACCACTACTCATGAAACATGGGTCAATGGATTTGACTAAGAAAACTACACAATTGAATCCTGACAACAATATCATAATTTGACTTGTGAAAAATATCTCCTACTTATCAATTAGTGAGCTCAAGGGGTTTTCTAATGAATGGTTCTTAAAGCACAATACTTGCTGAAGGTTTTGCAAACGAGGTTACAAGCAGAGTGGGCAACCATGAAGGAAACTCCATAGTCAAGCACGGTCAAGCTAGAGTAGTACTGGGATGGGTGACCTACCAGGAAGTCCCAACGCTTCACGTCTATGAGCATCACATAGATGCAATGAGTGCTAAGTGTTCCATTCATTGTCATGAGAGATGAGTTCTTGTGAACCACTACTCATGAAACATGGGCAATGCGTTTGCAAAAAACTACACAATTGAATCCTAATAGAATATCATAACTTCCTATCATTACTGAACAAAATCTTGTGAATGAAGGTGTTTTATGAGGACAAACATGTGTGCAAGGGAAATGACTATTTTCATGCTCTATCATTTTTAGCCTTTTTTTAGGGCAAAATCAAATCTCCTATCAACTCAACGTTGCACGCACAAAAATGTGCTACTACTAGTTAAATTATATGTATGATATATTAGAGTCAAACTTAAATATGTGTGATATTCAATTGAATTTAAATTTGAATTAGTTTGTGTTTATTTTTACAACTTCACATTTTATTTTCAAAATTAATAACTCTTAGCTTTCTTTATATAGATTTGATAAAATATAAGTATGCTAGTAATATTATAAATTTATATTATTTCTACAATCTTTTTCTTTTATATCAAATTTTGCTCATTTTATGAATTAATTTTCTTTCTTTAACATCAAACTAAATACGGTTTTTATTCAAACATATATTTATTTGAAAAATAAACATAAAATTATAAAAATTAAATTTAGCATTTTCGTATACTAAAATTTGGGTGGAAGAATCCATTTGAGTGGAAGAATCCAGAAGTTACCCAAATTTTCTTCGTCCACTGGTCTGCGAGTGAAATCCGAGAAAAGCTCAGCTCATCACCATGATTATCCCCGTGCGATGTTTCACCTGTGGAAAGGTATGTAAATCCCCCCGTCCTCCTTATTGCTGAGTTTGGTTGTGTTTCAGCTGGTTATTTAGTGACCTGTATTTCATTGCAGGTGATTGGGAACAAATGGGATCAGTACCTCGATCTTCTCCAGGCTGATTATCCCGAAGGGTAAGTTTTTCCTCCTATTCATTTTTTCTTCTCTAACCATTTCATTTAACGATTAGCCAAATTCAATGCTAAGAAAAACAAAGTAAATTTTGGGATTGCCTCAGGTCAAGGGCACTGGATTTTTGCTCGTTTAAAATTTACTGAGAAGGTGTGGGGTGTGGGGAGTCTCCATTGAAGCCTGTAAAATCTTACATCAGGTTTAGATTTTATGCAGTGTATTTTTAGCAAACTTTAAACCGTAGCTAGGTCGAAGCCCTCCTTTAGCTCCATGTATAAGCGTGCCAAATCTCGTTAGTTTGGGTAGCCATGGAAGACGAAACCCGGCAACACATCTATACCACCCATCCAAGCTGTGTTTGGCAGAAACATATATTTATTATTTTTGGCAATTGTCAGAAATACGTACGGCGAAATTCAGTGAGAAAAAATAGACTGAATAAGAATATATTCAATCGGAATTGAATTCGAACTTAGATGGGAGGAATTGCAAGTATGTTTTCTTTATTTCGTGGTAATTTGTTTAGGACCTAGTTCATACTCACAGCCTAGCATGCGAGACCCCTTTGTGTGAAGAAGGGAACTCTACACTTTTTTTTCATGTATTTTTCCAAATCTGACCTCCTTGGTGTCGTGGTAATTAAGTCTTGTCAATCTGAATATCAATATACTACTTGAAGATAGTAGTTTTCCACAATCTATAATATTTCATAGATATCTTTTCTTTTTATTTTCAATTTTTCTTGTTGGACTTGGTGTCCTTGTTTTTAGTTTTCGTCACTTTTCTTTTCTTTTCTTTTTATTTTCCTTGTATTTTTGAGCTTGTCATGTCTTGATTCTTGTGCCCCTCCTTTCATCCACCCCCTCCTTTTATTCATCCTTGGTCTGCAATCTATCCATTTTTCTCCTTTAGCTCTCTCATCCTGATGATGGATCACAGAGAGTGTGACCTGAAACGTTTTCACTTTTAAGAAAATGCAAAAAAAAAAGGAACACAACCAATTCCAGAAAACACAGATACAATATACTACTTACTTGTAAGTATAAAAATATTAAATATGTAACAGATTAACTCGTGCAACCATATTTCATATTTATGCTCCTTTTACTTGGCAGTTAAGACAACAAGAGGCAATGTGATGGTATTTCATCACGATGAAAAGTGTTATTTAACTTATTTACCATTTTCAATAATTTTGTACATGTAAAGCTTCACGCAAGAATTCAAAAATAATACATAAGCTTCCAACAGTAAATCTCAATTGAGAATCTTTACATGAGGGTTTATCTTGATAGGCAGGGTTTTAGCTAATGTATAAACTCTCTACCACCTTCTATAAGCATTCCCTGTCGCATAGCATGGTATAATGTTTCACAACAGCTAACAACGGGGATTACAATCATTCCCCTGTGGTGAAGATGATGGCACGAGGGTTTCACAGAACTGAAGCAACAAAATTACCTTCTTCTTGCATTGTACACGTGCATGGGTGTGCATGGATTGGAAATGTTGATTACCAGAGTTACTTGAGTCTCATTCACACTCTGCCCTCCAATAAGAAAGGATGCTTCATGTACCACTGCCTCTGTAGCATAACCTTAAAGGCCTACAACTGGAATTGTTGCAGGTAAGGCCCAGATATGCATCTCTATCGTGGCAAATGATTATGAAGATTTTTGAAATGATATGAATACTCCAGTAACTCCCTGCCGAAGCTTGGAATCCCTGGCCACAACAGGAGAGTCTGCAAACAAAGAACTTGAAGAGAACAGGGTTTCTTCTTCGAAAACCTAAGTTCCCAACTCATTACTTGGGTTAGTTCACCCTTAGACTCAACTCCATCCTTTGTGCATGGTAGAGGTGATAAAAAATGAATCTGTTTGAGCTTCCCTCCTAATTTCTGGATGGAATGAATGTGGAAAACTTGCTTGTTGACTTTATGCAATGTGGATTTGAAAACACTAATGTTCTGGCACTCAAAGGCCTTGACATGTTCAAATATTTATAATTGTAACAATTGCTAATATCTTTTTCAAGAGGTAAAAATATGACCCAAGGATTTTTTATATGACAAAAACATTATTTTATTTTCCTCTTAGAGAGACCAGCAGTACCAATGAAAACCGGGACTTAATTGTCCTGACTCCTTACAATTTCAAAAACTCCCCGTTTAGCTATTTTATGCCTGAACTACAAAAATAGCTGCCAAGAGAAATTGCCAAGTCCAAGTTTTCTGACTATGATCTGTATGTTTTCCTGCTAGATCACTTAGAATATCATATTCTTTAGATACCAAAGAGCTATTACTTACCTTTTTGCACCAGTATTTGGAATGGCTAGTGATGTCTTGATCATCTTCACTAAATTCAGACCAACAAAAAGTTGGAGCATTGTTTGCCCTACTTGAATTCTGTGTCAGATTCTTCATTTGCTCTCTTTCTTATGAATATCTCGCAGCATGTTGAGGCATGTTTCACATTCATGTTCTACACTATTTGCCCGTTTGGTTGCTGGAATTGACTCGGAATTGGCATTGTCAAATTCTGGATTTGACATCTTCTAAGTTTGGGTTCAAAATATAAAACGGGAATAGGGATTTGTTAATTCCCATTTACCCCCAAAACCTGGATTTGAATCTTCCATATGAAAAGGTGGAATTGGAAATTGAATTCCAATTCCACTTAAATGGGAATTGGGGGTAAATCAAATTTGATAAAATTTGAAGTCCATTTTGTAGATGCTCTTAGGTTTTTAAATTTTTTTTTGGATTTGAAACATGCAGGAGGTCAAGTTAGTCCATCTTCAAGTTAGTCCATCTTATTCCTATGAATTGTAAGGTAGTTGCTCGTAGCAACAACCATACGAAACGACATTGGTATACTAATTAAAGAGCGGGGCAATGAAGAGTGTCAAACGACAAGCCGAAGGAATTTCATTATGTCTCTACCGCCATATTGCATTATCTCGCCATATATGAAATGAATAAGGTGAGGAGCATTCTCCAACAGGCATGCAAGGATGCAACAAACAATGGGCAATATTTCAAAGCTACGCTACAAAATCCACAATCCGCCTACTACAGAGAAACTGGAAATTACGATCTTCTTAGCAAGATTTTAATCCTTGCAGTTTACCATAAGGACAGTTTTGTGGTGAACAAGGTATTAGAGTGGGGCGCCCAGCCACAAGTGAACCTTGGCCCAGACTGACAGAATATGGCTCTCTATTATGCTATAATGCAGAATAGAAAAGATATTGTGAGAAGTCTTTTCGACAAATGTCGTTCCAACGTACAGTTCGTCAATGTAGCGGATGAAAATAGATGGACTGCTCTTCATTGGGCATGTTTGTTTGGTTAGTCCATCTTTGAAATATTTATTTTTATTTTCTATAGAAGGTCTTTCTTGAAAGTATTTCCTTGTTGAATGATGAAATTGGGAATATCCACACTTTCGAGCCATGTAATTTATTTGGAGTGTTTTAAGGTGATGTGAAAAAAATTTTCAAATTAAAAAAAGTAGCCTTACTCCAATTCCAGTTTTATGGAACCAAATGCAAAAAATGCATCTTCTCACTCATCTTCTAGGCGAACCAAACAGTTCCAACCATATTCCAAAAACCATTTTCCAGATATAAAACTTCCAGAATTGACAAATTCCAGGATTAGACAAATCCAGCATTTTCTAATTCTAGCAACCAAACGGGGCCTAAGGAGGAAATAGAAACGTGCTATTGCTCCAGATTGATTACTTGTTGATGTTGGTGTGAAATGAGGAAGTGGTATGCTCTTTTTGATTTGAGAATGTGGTTCGAAAGGAATGAAGGGGTTTCTTTGACCACTTCAAGAAGGATTTATTCTGTGGTTAATATTGATCAAAGTTTTACCTTGTTCTTTGTAAGATGATGACCTCATTCACAACCACCTTCATTATGAATGGGAATTCCATCTACCTATTACCCAATCTTTTGAGCTTGGACCATTCATCTTCAATGCTTATTGCCTGGTTTTGAGCAGCACCTTGATCATTTGGATGTGATCTGTTAAACTCACACTTCATCTCTGGATTGTGGGCATTTGTGAAGAAGGAGAGAGAATTCATTGTGCTAGGTCTGGCAGCCACAAGAATCCTATTCATCAGATTATTGAATGTTGCAACAAACTCATGCATAGGTTTTGTGTCCTTTTTCTTGATGTTTGAGAGTTGTGAAAAAAACTTGTTTTGAATTTTGCTGTTAAGGTTGGCTTGGTATATAGAGTGGGAGAAAGATGGAATGTGTTTTGGGTAATCTTGCTGTTAAGATTGGTTTGGGATGTAGGGTGGGAGAAAGATGGAAAGTGGACCCTTTTTCATAGAACAATCCTACATGTGATGCATCCATCCAGTGATAAGTGCTTCCTTTATGTGCAAAGGTGGGAATCCTTTGTCCATTTAATTCTAAATTTGGTTGAGTTATGGGGAAGGGCTAATTTTAAGCTTAACTTAGAGAGCTTTGTGCACTGATAAAGTGGACCTAAAACACACAGGCTTGCTTGTGTGGTGTTTGGTAAGCTTTTCTGAGTAAGTTGGTTTGGAATCACCTGCGTGGGAAGGGATTTGCAATGCATGCTGGTGGCAAATCTCGTCTCCGTGATGTTACCTTTTTGTTTGACGAGTCCTTTAGATCTGAAAGGTGCAGGGGGAATATGCTGTTGTGTGCTAGAGTTAACCACCTTATGAGCTTATGTCCAATTGGGTAAGGTGCACTGTCTTGCTAGCTAGGCAGAAGTTAGACTGTTGCACTTCTACAGTTTGCAGGAATAAGGCAATTCCTCCTGTAATTTGGTGTAACCCGTGTCGATGGGATTGCCTATTAACCAGTGTTACCTGGAGACTCGTCTCCCCCCTCCAGACACGTCTCAGAGATGGAGACGCGTCTTCGAGACTTTTCGCGTCTTCGAAGACTTCAAAAATGGTTGGAGACTTCATGGCAAAGTCTCCCGAAGAATCCGAGTCTCCAATTCCAAAAAAATGAAGTCTCCCGCCCGTCTCTTGATTAAAAAACAAATTTAAAATACAACATTAAGTCATTTTATGATTTTGATCATGGTGGAAGAAGCGGTTGAACCAAATGGCCCTAATGAATTGCCCCCAGTTGTACTACCATTAGAGGAACCTGAGTTGGAGAGTGATGATTATCTGGATAGCATCATAGCTGAAGACCTTGAGATGAAAGATCACAGCCTTTGTGGAGTAGATGATACTAGATAGATTTCTGATTTTTGTTTACAGTTCTGAGTTTTTTGTTTGCATATCGGCGATTTAGCATCAAACTATATATTTTTGAATTTCAAATTTCAATATGTAATGATAATCTCAGCAATTATTAATCTGATATGATGATGACCATATGCGATATTCAGAAATCAGATATGACCTATGTTACCGGATTCCTCTGCTGAGGCCCGGATCTTGGTTCCGGTTCTTCCTAGATCCGGATTCCGGCAGGGTTTCGGAGTGGAATCCACAGGGAACCCTGATTCCACTCTGGAACCCTGTCGGAATCTGGGAGAAATCCAGAAGGATCCATGGGAATCCAAGATTCCGGGCGTCAAAAAACGGGCCCACTTTGTGTTTTTTTAAATTTTCAGCATGTAATGACATTTTGAGACTTTTACAAAGTATGAAAATGATATAATCATATACTGACAATTATGGATTTATCATTTTATGAGAATCACGCTTCTAACTTCTTATTATTATCATTATAACTTTGAAGTTTTGAACTAATGATGAATGAGCATTGACATGTTACATGTATGGAATCTATGAATATATATATATTTCGAAAATGTCTATATATATACCCGCAGAACTAGGATCCAGCCCAAATTTTTTTTTGCCGAATCCCCGAACCCGAACCCGAATCCGAATCTGAACCAGAACCAGGATCGACTACTTAGGATATGACTATGAGATATGCAATGTGAGTTTTGAACTATTTGACTATATTAATATGACATTACTCTTTAGTATTAGTCTTTTGACTCTTTAAACTTTTAATGTTCAATGTTCAATGTTCATACTTATAACTTTCCATTGTTCTTGTTTTCAAAGCACTATGTTATGAATCTATGGTATTTCTTAGAAATTAGTAAATTATATTAAAAAAAAATTGCCGTCTCCAAGTACCCCCGTCTCCTACTTTTGAAAAATAGTCATACCGGTACTGGTACCAGTACCGGAGACCTCCAAGTCTCCCTGTCTCCAGGTAACCTTGCTATTAACTAATTTACCAGTCCTGGTACTGGTTCAGGGTTCAATTTAAACAATAATGTTTTTTGGGTTCGTTTTGTGTTTGTCCTGATAAAAACATATAAAAATTATATGTATAAGGCATTTCTTTCATAAATAATTAATAAATATAGTGAAATTAAAAAATATATCTAATATCCATTTTTTATAAACATAATTAATAGTAATATAATATAATTTTAACTTATATTGATATAAATAATTTTCATATCTGTACTAATATATATATAATAAGTATAAATATAAATATGAAATATAAAAATACATGAATATAAATTGTATTCATATTGATCAATTCATCTTTTGCCCTATTGTTTAAGACTTATATGGGTCCTTGACATCACTATTCAATCTATGACTAGTGGAAGGTGGTCAGCATGCACAGGTGGGCGAACCAGGTAAGCGGGGGAGATGCAGCCAAACCCCCTATATCTGTGTGCATGTAGGAATGAATCATTTCTTCATTTCAAAATCTTTTCATAGGGGAGGGCAGGTGGAAGGCGATTAATGAATCCATCTGCTCAATCCTGGTTGATCTCTGGATTCTGCCCTTGTCAATGTCCGGATCCTGCCTTGGTCATTCTCCAGACTACAGATCCTGCCTTGGTCAATCTCTAGACTTGAGGTGCCAACGAACAAGAACATGTAGTATTAAACTGGAAGCCAAACGCAGGAAACGCTTAAGTTGCAGAAAAAATAATAGAAATTGGTAGGGTTCATCGCAGCAGCAGAAAAACACATGGAAATTTTGTCACAGGTTTGCTCATTTTGTACCAATCAAACCCACAAGGTTATTTGCGAAACTTGTCTGCACCTCTGCTAGAACACTTGCATCTAGATCCAGGATGGATTGGACCCAAACCAATAGGTCTGCATGTCCACATTGTTAACTTAACCTATCAACTACTATTGGTGCGTGTTTCTTGTTGGGGAACTTCTACAGCAACTGAAATTGAACTTAGGCGGTTACTGAGCTCTTGTTTGTATTTTGATCCTGAGGCTTACCAGCATTCCAAAATATTGTTTATTAGAACACATAGGATACCATTTGTCCCTGATAGAACTGAATGCTAGAACCGAACTTGGATCCATATCTGGGATGGATTGGACCCGAACAAATAGGTCTGCATGTCCACTCTGGTACCTTAACCTATTAACTACCATTGGTGCATACACCTTGTTGGTGAACTTCTACAGCAACTGAAATTGAACTTGGCAGTTACTAAGCTCTTGTTTGCATATTAACACTGAGCCATACCAACATTCCAAAAAATTGTGTTAGAACACGTAGGATACTAGTTTATCAGCTGTAAAATTATGTAATTTTCCCAAATTGGGAAACCCCTAATTTAACCCGAATCAAGTAGAAAATTAGATTTAGAGAGTACCTTTCCTTGATTTGTACTCCTGCAAATAGTGTTAGGAAAATTTCATTCATATTTAAATAAAGAATTCGTATCAAATAATATAAAAGATCATATGGGGCATATATGTATATATATATATATATATATATATATTGTTATTGTAATATAATCTCCCTTAAGCTTTACAAATTGATAATACAAAGAGATATAAAATCCTAACCAAGAGATTAGGTAACAATATAATGCATATTTAAGATTATGGAAGAAAAATACTTATAGCACTTAACTCTCATTGCCGTAACCATAATGGGGAATGAGATAAGAAAGACATGACGAGGTGCCCTCTTTGTCTCTGCCCTAGGCCCAAGAATGGAAACTCTGTCCCCCTTGGCACCATGCTTCATGGGGTTGGCGTACCTAGCAGAACCTTTAGATCATTCCCCTCCATCAGTCTATCGTACTCACCTCGTATGGTTAAGGATCTTTTTCTAAGTTATCACAATAATTCTCCCGCATGAGTTGGTGGAAGGATTACAATAGGGTGGCCTTAACTCTCATTCCTCTTGGCCTCATGCTTCATGAGGTGGTGTACCTAGTGAGGCCTCACCGTTCCCCCTTATTGCAATTATTTTCTGTCCGCCATATGGTTAATTAATTATATTGGCAAATAAAGTATACAAAGCCTGATCCATATGTAATTAATATTGATCTGAATAAGGGGACAGTATGCAGTATGCAGTATGCAGGGGACCTTATATCCTGCACCATCAAGGTTAGTATCATCCTTTCATAATAGTATTTTATATGAATTCCATAGATCACACTTATAGATATAGAAATGAACTGCAAACCTTCCTTTTAAACATCAAGCCTGAGGAGATCTTCAATAA
This sequence comes from Thuja plicata, assembly GCA_018584345.1. Lineage (NCBI taxonomy): Eukaryota > Viridiplantae > Streptophyta > Pinopsida > Cupressales > Cupressaceae > Thuja > Thuja plicata. The sequence goes on along the minus strand of MU228396.1, from coordinate 779,555 downwards.
ACAGAGAATCATCTATCGTATAGATTTTAACCCATATTTTAATTGGAGAAGAGAGCTCTAGAAGACAAACTGTGTAATAGAAACCATCTGTCTTTAAATCAAGTCATAGCTGTACCGTTAAACTGAGAAATGCTTCTTCAAATAACCATTCTGCTTATAATAGAGGAGTGTTATACTATAGCCAGAAGATGGAGATGAGATAAGACTTGAAATTAAACATAGCCCCTGAGCCACATGCCTATAAATATATACATATATATAAACATGTTTATCTGTTAAAATATATATATATATATATATATATATATATAT
>MU228396.1:752113-765282 GCA_018584345.1 Thuja plicata | reverse complement strand
ACTCCACAATCGATCTCCTTCGAATACAACCACCTCACCAAGAATGAGAGAGCAAAATGAGAGAGCAAAATAGAGAGCAAATATGAAATGAAATGTATTTGGAGGCTCCATAAGAAGGGTCGTTTTAGGGTTAGAAGGAAAAAAATAAATAAAAAAAACGCTTTTTAAGTGTTTTGGACCCACTTTACACTTTGGCTGGCCGCGGGTCCCTATGGATTCGTGCGGATCCGCGCGGGACCTTGAGGATCCTTGGATTCTCCACCCGGTTCGTGCGGGGNCGGATTTGGACCTGTGGGTCTGGCTGGATCCGCGGATCCATCCGGACCCACAGGTCCAAATCCGGACCCTGCCCGGATCCCGCATGGACTAGGTGGAGAATCCGGATCCATCCGGACCCAAATCTAGATCCATCCGGACCCACAGGTCCAAATCCGGACCCTGCCCGGATCCCGCATGGACCAGGTGGAGAATCCGGACCCCGACCCGGACCCAAATCCGGGGTCCAGGGTCCGAATCCGGTAACTCAGCCGAATCCGGTAACTCAGCCAAACTCAAGCAGCCACCGTTGACTTAGTATTTCAGCGAATGAGTTATCAAACATATTACCAATTTTATAATAAGAAAGGCTGAAGTATGATACGTCTGCAAAAATATGTGATGACTATTAGTCAAGACATTATATAATGCGTAATCATGAAAAGATATTATTTGTATATGAAAACGCAGTAATGAGGAGGTATGAACTACTCAGGAAGGGAAAGAGACGTGTCTCTCCAAGTGCAGTCCTTGCCACCGCACAAAGTATAAATTGAAAGTCAAACTCATTTTTACGATCATGGGACATTTCTTATTCAGATTTGAATAGGGTATTGGAAATTTAAACTCGGAACATTTTATATACACACACACACACACATATATAACAGTTGCAAGTAAAATCAGTCCACCATTCTTTGGATCTAAAGGACACCTGTGCGTATACTTGCAGAAGATATCATTAGACACAGTGATTCAATTGACATCAGCAAACTAATAAGAAAAACCTTTAACACTGCTAATAACAATCTCTGATCTTTGGCAGTCTATGGGGTTTGGCTTTACAGCCTATAATAGCCATTGTCAAGATAGAGCAGTTCAAAAACGGAACTTTTTACTATCTTAATTCATATCCATATTGGGGTCATTCGAGAGTAAGCAACAACCACAGTAGTCTCAGATACATACAGATCCGAATATACCACCTCTATTAATGATATCATTTGGATATACATTGAGCAGGCATAGGAACCTTACATTGGTATCCGTGGAATCCTTTAATCTTGCTAGTTATAATCAGATCTCTCTTGTGCAACTGCCAGCCATATATATATATATATATATATATCAGCATCTTTTACGATCTATCTTATATATATATATATAGATAGATCTACAAATTAAGGTTTATACAATTGACATAGTAATCACCTTTCCCTCACTGTAGTGAGGACAAATCTAACCCTTGCAGATTGTCAAGCTAACGATTGATACTTTTGAGTCTCTTATAATTGAACTGGAAGAAATCAGTCCCAAACTCCATAGGTCCAGACGAGTGACATTACATCTGATTGCTGTGTAATCGTTGTCCTATTTAATACACTCGCTGCCTATTAAAATGAAGTCATTGTTAAGTATCTTGATCACTGATTAATTCTCTTCTGTGCTTCACTATGTTGGTCACTCTTTAATCTGAATCATATTCCAATATATTAAGACATGTTAATAATTACATCTCTTTATAACCATTGCTATCTTTTATAGAGATCGCTGCTCCATTTAAGTATCGCTGCATTATTATATAGATTTAGGCATCACTATTCTATTATGCAGATCACTACTTTATGTATGGGTGTTTAATAAGTTCGCTACTTATCTTGGGTCGTCTTAGTCACTCCTTAGTTTTGATATTTGCAGAAAATTGTGAAGTCTAATGAGTAAGATGTTTTTCTGATGCTCATATAGGCGTTTCATGTCGGGGACATGACAAATTTAGTGACAAATTTTCCAGTTGCTTGTGCAATTCAGGAATAGAGGGCTAATTGTCGAGTCATTCCGAGGTGTAAAAAAAGCCGAGGCAACTCTCTCAAGTTGTTACCATGACTGTGACAAAAACATAATTCCAGTAATTGTGTATTAGCTAATCAAGATGGTTTTTGTGATTTAACATTGTTACTTGCATTTGCCAGTGGAATTTCTTTCCAATGGCATTGTAATGATGGAATGTGATCATTGCAATCCTCACCCTGACTTTGTGTCTAATAAAGATTTTGATATAAAAGCTCTTTTTGATCAAATAATTATTACATTCACAATGAAGTTCCTATGAGGGAGAAGCTTTGATGTACTCAATCTGACCATACTTCAAGGCTAGAAGGATGGAATTATAAGAACTCTTTTTCTGTTGTTTTTTTGAGGGTATGGCACACATTTCTGTCATTTTAGTTGGAAGCATTTCGTGTTTTAGTTGACAGTGTTTTATACGATATACCTATTGTTTATGTATCTTCTACTGTATCTACAGTGATGCTCTTGATGCTCTTGGATTGGTGAGGTACTGCTGCAGGCGCATGCTTATGACTCATGTTGACCTCATTGAGAAACTTCTAAATTACAATAGTATGTTGAAGTTTTTAAATACTTACAGGGCTTACGTTACAAGTCCCATATTGTCTCTAAATATTCAGCTCTCTCATTTCCAGTTTTCATTTTTTAACCGCACTGAACTTTGTTTTTGTCTTGCAGCTTTAGAAAGAAGTGATGCAAATTAGTCATGAAGCGATTGATGGTCTAAGATGTATGCAATTTTGTTTTGATGATCTTGGAACTGGTTATGATAGACATGATAGAAATCTATAATATTATGTATATTTATGAGTTTGGCTAGTACGTGCTGAACCTTAGGTTCTTGATACACTTTCTAACACGATGTGTGCCCCATGCGCCATGATAACTATTGGTTCTTGTGCTTTTGGCAGAATGGTGGTTTACACTTGTGTATTTGAATGCTTCGTATATGTATCACGTTTGATTATATAAAGTCTATAATGTTAGAATAGCTACATTTTAAACTTTCCATCTCTTAGTTTATGACCACTTGATGCCTATAATGTCAGAATATAATTTTTTTTGAATTTTCCACAGTTGCTTTTTTAAACAGTGTTACACCGGCTTTGGGGGAAATTGGGATGGGGGACGACAGGATGGGTTTCTGGGATGGGGGAAAAAAGGGCCTCTATTTGGGGTTGGTGGTGGGGGGCGGGCAGGGGGGTTGGCGGTGTTGCATATACTATATACTATACATATAGTACTTGAAATGCTAGTTATGAAAAGATGTATAACAATATAAGAAGTAAATAGCAAAATTGCAAATGCCAAATACTAAATACTTGAACATTGAACCAATGAACAATGAACTTGAAGTTTTGAACATTGAATATCGAATTACTAATTACTTTTAGAAATTAGAATACTAAATAAAATCGTCGAATCGACAAATAGAAGATTTCTATTATATCAAAAATACCATAAAGATGATTACAATGAGTAGCATGATATCAAAACAAGTACAAAATTTCAAAATGTAGTGAAGGGAGGCCTCTAATTTTCCCTCAAGGCAAACTCCTCATCACTAGAACTACTAGACTCCTCATGGTCAAGATCCACCAAACGAACACCGACCAGCCTTGCATTTGAAGCCACTGCATCCTCATTCTCCTCAATCTGTGCTGGCTCCTCTGGCTCTAATTATCCCTCAAGGCAAACTCCTCATCACTAGAACTACTAGACTCCTCATGGTCAAGATCCACCAAACGAACACCGACCAGCCTTGCATTTGAAGCCACTGCATCCTCATTCTCATCAATCTGTGCTGGCTCCTTTGGCTCTACATCCCATCGTGTTGTTGGGCTATCCTTGTACGTGCGCGTCTTGCGGTCAATGATATGCAAGGCACTATGTATAGCCACTAGCTTCTCTGCTGTCCTAGAGGTAAATCTGTTCCTCTTAAGAGAGTGGATGTAGCTACAAGTAGATCAGTTCCTCTCTACAACTAAAGAACTAGAAACCTAAGATAGCAAACGAATGGCTAGTGTGGTAATCTTTGATTTTTGTACTCCATGACAGTTCAACCACAAAATCGGGTCCTTTTGTGCCATAGTTCTTATATCCATCTTTGCTGCATTTGAATAACTCCTAAGAGTGGCAAATTTTGCTCACGCAGTGCAGATCTCGCTAGCAATTTGAGCATCATACACCCTATCAATGCCCCTGAAGAACCCTACCTTCACCTTATCATTCTGAATCCGTGTAATTCTACTAGGCCTAGGCATGTACCACTTTAGATTCAATGCATAAGCAACCATGTGCAACGGAGTGATCAGCTTGTCCCATCCGTGTTGAATGATTGGCCAAATGTGCTCATTGTAGAATGCTAAAATGTGGTCCTCTCGCACAACCCTCATTTGGTCAAGCATAGAATCGATGCACTCATACACCTCTCCAAGAGTAGGTGCATCCCCATCGCCATATTTGATCACTTGGAAAACTGAAGCAATGATAGAGGCAATGTATTTTGCATCACTCCAAAATTCATCACGCTTCACTATCTCCTTCACCCTCTTCACCTACTGTCTTGGCCTCAGCCCACTGATTCCACTCATTCGTCATAACCATGAGTTGCAGTGCCTCTTACAACTCAAGCATCCTCTCCAAGAGAATGTAATAGGATGCATATCTGGTTTCAGTTGGTTTCGAGAACTCCTTTGTGAAGGTCCCGAAGAGTGCATGTGAAGTGTGGTGTTTGCAAATAAACATCTGCACACCTCTCGCTGTTAAGTTTTAGGATAGTTTTAAATGTAATAGAACTCTATGTTGTATGTGTCTTCCAAATGCAACAATCTCTCTTTCATTTATATTGGGAATGAGGCTAGGAGAGACATGTCCCTTCATGGGACATGTCTATTCATTATTATTTATAAAAAAGGACATGCCTCTTCCCATTAATTATAATTTAATCATTCTTATAATGTTTCATCAATCAATTATTAATTAAGAATAATATAATAATTTAATATTGAATATTAAATTTCATATGATTAATAATAATATAACATATATATTATATTATTATTAATCAACATATATTATATGTATTCTAATGATTATACGACTGAAGCTATAAACATTAACACTCCCTCTTAGCTAGGGAGGATGATCAAACATAATGTCTAGTGGTCTCCTGTGTCAACACTTATGACCCTCACCATAGCTATACAAAACATCAACACTCCCTCTTAGCTAGGGAGGATAAATCAATCCAATGTCAACACTTATATGACACTTGACAACATCAATCATATGATGTAAGCAATAAAAGCATCATCCTCATGTTGTAATCAATAGAAACATAGTCTCAAGATGTGGATTGCCTCCATCGACGATTCTATCCACAAGTTCTCAGGTGGATTGCCTCCAACGATTCTATCCACAAGCTCTCGTGTGGATTGCCTCCATTGGCGATTCTATCCACAAAATCACGAGTTTTAGAGTGGATTGCCTCCATCGGCGATTCTATCCACAAGCTCTCGTGTGGATTGCCTCTATCGACGATTCTATCCACAAACTCACGAGCTTTAGAGTGGATTGACTCCATTGGCGATTCTATCCACAAGCACTCGTGTGGATTGCCTCCATCGACGATTCTATCCACAAACTCACGAGCTTTAGAGTGAATTGCCTCCATCAACGATTCTATCCGCAAGTTCCCGGGTGGATTGCCTCAATCGACGATTCTATCCACAAGCTTCTCAAGCTTTAATGTGGATTGCTTCAATCGGTGATCCTATCCACAAGCTTCTATCTATTATGATCTGTTTCAGCCATCACAAGATGTCTATCACAATAGAAGGTCAAGTTATTGTAAGATCGTCACCTTCCAATAACTATTACAAATACAAGTGATAATCATTTGGAAGTCGTCACTTCCTCATGATGTACACAGGGGGCAGGCACATTAAAAATATGGAGTCACACACATGACATCTATCATGCCTCTGCGCAGAGGATGAAAACAAGGGATTTCACCTCAAACTTCTCTCACAGAGAAGAACTCATAGAGCAGATATCGATCTATTGAACATCCAAGTTTACTTAAGATGAACTGTCAAACTCCCTCTGAGTCTAATATCAATCTTCTTAGCTCCTCGTCCAAAGTTACTTCTGAAGAGTCAAACTCCCTCTGAAAACAATTTCTTGTGCTTCTGTCCTAAAGGTATGTCAGAGAGAGATTACAAATAGCTTATAAACTAAACTATCTCATACGAAAATACCAAAGATAGAAGCATGCAAGATTTTACTAGCCAATATTATGGCATAAATTTCAAACTCAATAATTCATGTGCATTAATAAAACATGGAATACTTATTGCAAGTTTCAAATATTTCCTTTTGTAAGGTGAGCCCATATAGGAAATATCAACTCATCAAAATTTGAAGTTGTTTGCAGCGGACACGCTGCAGGAGATCATAATTTTGTTCGTGCTAGCCATGTCGACGACCTTCATGCAGAGCGACAACCTAGAGTGGATGATTACCATTTTCTCACTCTCCATTAAGGATGGTTCAAATGGAAATGTAACATTGGTTATTATTCCCCCCACAGTGTACAATTCCCACTCTTATATCGTTGAACAATACTCATGTCTTCTTGTCAAATGACTTGATTGCTCCAAGAGAGGTGACACTCTATAATTAATTCTTTCTTTCTAGAAAGAGACACACTTCCTTGAATACATTCTTCTTTGTTAATGCTTGACCATGATCATAACAAATTAATATATCTCTTTAATGAAAGCCACTTTCAGGAATTTCACATAGACCCGTACACAGTCCGTCATAACTTTTGAACCCCACCCTTTCTCTCCAAACGCTCCAGTGAGATTCTTCAAAATTGGTTTCTCACCAACATATCCAAAATTCAGAAACATCCAACGGTGGATTTGTGAGATATGGTCCTTGTACTGAGACTGTATTTTCTGAGACAGTCACACATTCATCATCAAAAAACTACTCCCTTACATTTGCAGTCTGGCTCTGATACCATGTTAAGTTTTAGGATAGCTGCAAATGTAATAGAACTCTGTTGTATGTGTTTTCCAAATGCAACAATTTCTCTTTCATTGATATTGGGAATGGGCTAGGAGAGATATGTCCCTTCATTATTATTTATAAGAAAGGACATGCCTATTCATTATTATTTATAATAAAGGACATGCCTCTTCCCATTAATTATAATCTAATCAATCTTATAATGTTTCATCAATCATTTATTAATTAAGAATAATATAATAATTTAATATTGAATATTAAATTTCATATGATTAATAATAACATAACATATATATTATATTATTATTAATAAACATATATTATATGTTTTGTAATGATCATACGATTGAAGCTACAAACATTAACACTCACATCGCTTACTACTCTAATACAGTCAATCTTCCCCATGTCCTTGAGTGCATTGTTCATGGCATGCACACAACATGGAGCCTACCAAATATGTCTGTAGGCCGCCTCAATAAGCTTCCCTATAGCTCTGCACACATGTGTTGTATCTGTCACTACTTGGGCCACATTTTGTGGTCTAACCTCCTCAATAGCCTCCCTAAGGGCCTCAAACTGAATTACGATATCTTTGCAATGCCTTGAACAATCAACTACCCTGAGGAAGTATTGGCCCTCTGAACATGTAACCATGATGTTGATGAGTAGACGATGGCTAATGTTCGTCCACCCATCCATAACTATGCTGCATCTAGAATGCATCCAACATGCCTTCATTTGCTCCATCAAAACATCAATCTTGGTATAGTTGTTATCCAAGATCGTGGTCCTCAATTTGTGCTCACCTAGTGGCACATATGATGGTCCCCCCTTGCCACCATCGAGATCATCTCCTTATAATAAGGAGATCGAGCTACATGCAATGGGATGCCATTGGCAAAGAAGAACTTGCCAATGGAATCATCTATTTGATCCTTTCGCTGCACATTGAACAAATCAGCTGTGGGTTACTTTGCATCTTGTGTTTTCCATTGCCCTCGCCTGATGCACTCTGAGTGGATGAAGGTCTTGAGGCTGAGCCTGACATCGTTATGTTCTTTGATGCAATGTACGAGTAGAAACATATGGCTGCCCCTGCATCTGCTGAATTGTCTAAACCTATTACCTACCAGACAAAGTAGTAGGCATTGCAAATGCACTATCTTTAGGAACACCTCAAAGCTTGTTGAACTCAATTTTGTACTTGATATTTTTAGGGTCATGCAAAAATTTACATGGATTCACACCATGTCCTTTCTAAAAGAGGAAGTGTGCGTTAACTTTAGTGATGCTCCCATTCCATCCCATATTACAAATGTTGCATCTCCATTTTCTTGTGCCACCACTTGTTGGTGTTGGGGCTGTTATTCTTGCTGCAAATTGTCTAAGAGGAGACTTGGGATCATAAGGACCCCTAGCAAACTTTGTTAAAAGCTGGCAGGGGCAATCTATAGCAGCTGGTCCACTAGCCATGGAACTAGTTTGAGCTTCCGGATCAGCCCCATGGTCACTCTCCTCAGGCTCATGCTCACGCTCAGGTTCATATTCTAATTGACTTGCACCCTAAGACTGAATTTCCATCTCATCTCCACTCATATCATGACTACAAGAGCTCATTGTAACACTGCATTTCACAAAATGAAGATAAATTCAATAAGCAACTAGTTTCAGCTTATTTAAAATAAAATAAAATTTAAAACTCTAAATTTTATTTCAATTGCCGATTTTAACAAATTTCAAAGTCAAACAAATTTTAAAATTTATGAATCTTGAGGGCAAAATGAAGAATCATCATAAATTCTGATTTAGAACATGAATAAACAAAAATGAAAAAAAGAAAACTTTAAAACATTCAACATTGAAACAACAAAAATGAAAAAAAAAGAAAACTTTAAAACATTCAACATTGAAACAACAAAAATGAAAAAAAAAGAAAACTTTAAAACATTCAACATTGAAACAACAAAAATGAAAAAACAATTAACATTAACATTGAAAAACAATTTGAAATTTAGAAATAAAATTCAGAAAATAAAACAAAAAAACAAAAAAACCCTACCTTGTGCTTGCTGAATCTCTTCAAGGAAGGAGTAGAATCTTTGTCTTCTTCTTCTTTCTCCTCTTTCACTTGCACTCACTCCTTTCACTCCTTCATTCACTCGTTTCTCCTTTTCACTCTTCTCTATCTGCTGTAGCAAACAATGAGAAATGCAATTGTGAACAAAAATGAAGCTTGGAGGGGTTTTTGCAGGCTTGGAGTGGCCAAGATGGGACCCACCTCCATTTAGGGTTTGAATGGAATCCAAACAGAAATTTAAAAACTTGATTTTTTTTTAAATTCATTTTTTAATCTGCCCACTAATGGGGGACACAGACATCCCTGGAAGTTGAGAGATGCCTGCGCGTCCCCACACCGTTTTTGGGATACCGTGCGTCCCAATGAGTGGGAGAATGGTGGTGGTGGGGGGACGCCCCCTCCCCATCCCCGTCCTGGGGACGTCCCTGTCACAGGAATGCAGGGGTTTAGGGGGGGACATATCCCCCTGTTACACTGCTTATTTATAATGTCAGAATAGCCTTTTAAATTTTTTTTCCCTCATCTTTGTTTCTTTTCCAATTTAGTTGGATTATCTTTATCACGGTGATATATTTTTCAATGAGTGTTTAATTTTTCATTGCTGTGTTTATATGGATTATTGGGGGAGTGCGCATCGTAGTCAAAAGTTTAGGCCTCTCTTTTTCTGTCAGCAAAATTTTGCCATTGCTGAATATCTATAGTAAGTTACTGGTTCTAGTATTGGCAATATACATTTTTTCATTAAGCACAGGCTGTCAGCACACTCAGCTTAATAAGAAATCAGTTATCTTTTTCTTTATCACTATTGTTTTTGAAAAACTAGAAGCTCGTTAGTTTAAAACTTCTTCAATGCATATGCAACCATTTGCTTTTTGGTTGACATTACCTTTCCTATCAAATATTTTCTCTTTATGGCCCTACTACACACATCAACGCTTTGTGCTTGTTCCCTAAGAATGCATGTGGAATTTTCCACCTTTCTGCAAATATTTTCTAATGCAACACATTCTGCTGGAGTTGAGGAAATAGGGGAAAGAGTGACACTCTTCTGCTGCTGGATGCTCCCCAGACATCTTTGTTTTCTTATGCTTTCTCTTCTTAGGCACAATCATGTTATAGCACGTGGAATGCCCTTGCTTCTTTTTGTTCTTTCTAGTTTTATGCTGCTTTTGAATTCTGTGGGTTTTCATCTCCTTGGCCAGGTTTTCATCTAACTTCACATTGTGTATTGCAACTTCTGATTCTTAGCTATGTTCCATGGAGTTTTAGATTTGTGGTGTGGGGCGCGAGGCAGCTGAGTTGAGGGGAATATGGATCAAAATTTGGGGACAGTGGGGGTACAACAGGGGACGGGGTGCTGGTGCTGTAAATATAATATAGTGTTATAAAATTAGTCATAAAAAAATGTGGATATAATATCATTTGAGATTTTGTGAGGAGGCAGGTGACTCAGAGGGGACCATGGACTAAACTTGGGGGACGGTAGGAAACAGCAGGGGGCTGGTGGTGCAAATATAATAGTGTTGAAAAAGTAGTATAAATGATTACAGTTGAAATTTAATATAATATAGTATTTAAAATGTAATACCGGACTTAACAATATCCATTGGCATCATATGTAAGCAGCTTAGAAGGTACTTAGGTGTCCATATCTTATATTTGTGCACCGATTAGGATAAGGTTCATTTAGATGCTGAAAAGATACCATCATAAGCTGCACCCATTTGGAGTATTGAATCTATCATTTTATTGTTGCATATTGCTGCTATTTGTGTTAATAGTTGATTGAAAGTGCTGCTATAATTATTGTAAATCTGTCATACTTTTTATTAAAGAGCATGTCATGTTGAATGCATGTCCCTATTGATGAACCTGAGATAAAGTACAAGGAATATTTATATCGTTGGTGGTGATAGATGTTTTGAGTGTTAAGGAAGTGATAACGTAAAAATCCAACCATGGGAGCAATGTTTTTAAAATAAAAGTAGCAAGTTAACACAGAAACCTCCTTGGCGGTGATAGAAGTTTTGAGTGTCAAGGAAGTGATAACGTAAAAATCCAACAATAGGAGCAATGTTTTTAAATAAAAGTAGCAAGTTAACGCAAAAACCGCTTAGTAACGAATATTCAGTTTATTCCAATATACTACCATGTAACATAGCAATCAAAGTGCAATGATCATAACTTATAGATACTTGGAGGAGAATAAGAACTTGGGCGGTCATGAGTAGCATTTTGGTTGTCTAGGTTTATGTTTATTGTCCTTGTAGGTGCAACAAATACAATGAAGTGAAGCGCTGCCCCATTCACCCCAACCAAGTGGACCTAGCAAGCTATCTCAGAGAACAATATGGTGATAGATAAAAAAAATTACGGACTTAGGGGAATACTAGGTTTTTCAAATGATTAACTTGGAAGAGGACTTTGGTGTATCCGATAATGCATTTAGGGTTCATTCTCAATTCAATAGGGTCAAATATACTATCAGGCATTAGGATGAGGGTTTTGTTGTTTCGTATATTACATCAAGGGTTCATTGTCAAACTCAAAGGATCATATATAGCACAAGAGAGATTTCCACAAGTAAAGAAATCTATCCAAATGGATGGATTTTAATTTCAATCGTCCCCAGGTTAGTGATGACAAGTTTTCATTGAGGAAGAAGTAGCTTTTGACATATACCACCTTGTAATCTTAGCGATATTGTTAACTGTCTCCTTCACAATATGGGTAGCACCTTTGTGTTATAGGTGATTGCTTGCTAACTCTTTCACCTTTGTTTTCGTGACCTGCACAGTATGGGTAACTACTAGCACAACCACTCCAATATCTTATCAACGATAGCTTGTGGCAATCTTTTATCTCCATGATATAGGTGAATGTTAGCTGGTCCTAAGGTGCATAAGTAGTCCTAGGCATCAATCGTTGGCTGTAGTCCAATTATTGCCTGTAATTGCTCTGATATCTTGGAGGTTTAACTTGGGTCATCTGTAGTTCGTAAGACCTGGAAATTGTATGGGCAACTGCTAGCACAACCACTCCAATATCTCATGTATAGTAGCTTGTGGCAATCTGTTATCTCCGTGATATAGGTGAATGCTAGCTGGTCCTAAGGTGCATAAGTAGTCCTAGGCATCAATCATTGGCAGTAGTCCAATTCATAGTTGCAAGACTCGCCAAGTGGCGAATACTCGTAGAGTTTCTTGGCTTTGCGAGTTTTTCAGATAAAACCTCGTAGAGAAAACTCTCCGAGTTTTTCTATAAAACTCGACGAGTTTTTAGACAATACTTGGCCTTGGTTTTATTGCTGTGTTAAACAATAAAAAAATGTCTTTTTCATTCTTATTTTCACATTTGCAGCAGTTGGGTTTGAGTTTCCAATTTTCTAGTAGTTTAGGGGCGTGAGGATTTATACAAATATAACATTTAAGTATAAGAATACTTTCTTATACTTTAAGTTATATTTGTATAAATACTTTAAGTATGTTTGAGATAGGTTCCAACTTCATAGGAGTTAAGATGCAAATTCTAGATTTTGGGGGTTTTTGAAAAATTCTAGACTTAGCCAAATTTCAGGATTCAACAAACTTTAGTAGGGTTACCTCCGAAAATCCATCATGGCTTTCTAAAGTCAAACTAAAGTTGGCAAAAGGATTGTCAAAGGGTTTTAACTCGTTTTATCACAAATCTCTTAGTTTCGACCCCATATCTATGACATGCTTAGCTTAGCTCTCGCCCAAATCCTAGACATGCATGACTTACCAACAGGCCAAAATCACTCAAGCCTCATTTGCCGGACCTAGGGACTTGAAAACAACCACCAACAAAGACTACCTAAGACCTAGTTATGAAGACTTTGACATTTGGCATTGATCAATGATCAAGCATCATAGATTCATACTATGAAATGATTTAGTTTTACAATTATGTATTTTTTTTTGTATAT
>MU228396.1:714224-752063 GCA_018584345.1 Thuja plicata | reverse complement strand
CGCGCGCACACACACACACACACACACACACACACACACACACACACGAGTCACCGCCAGCGCGAGGAGCTGCATCCAGGATGAAGAGCGAAGAGCGAGTCACACACATCATCAAAGATATCGAGTGAGAAGGCATAGTCACGCCCAGAGCAGGGTTCTACTACTAGGACTAAACCCTCTAGTTCCTCTCTCGTATTTGTTAGTAGAGCTGGGAAGAGGAAGATGTAAATGTGATGATGTATTTACTTCTAGTTTTGTAGAAACTATTTAGTACTATTATGCTTCTAGCCATCAGCATCCCGCATGAGAATGCGATTTTGTACCCACTTTGCGTTTATCTATATCTAAACTAAACTAGTTTCTTTTGTGTCCTCATTACTAAACTCATTGGATGCACCCTCTCATTGAATTTTGCAAAAAAATGCATCTCTAATTAAAAATAAAGTTGTTTTTTAAGTTGCCGAATTTTTTCAAAAACTGGTCAAGTTTTTCCCAAATTTTTTTTTTAGGCCTTGCTGAGTTTTTGCTGAGTGCGAGTTTTTCTACTATGGTCCAATTATTACCTGTAATTGCTTTGATATCTTGGAAGTTTAACTTGGGTCATCTGTAGTTCGAGACCTACTGGAAATTCTAGATGCAATCAACTTGACCTGGCAAGCATTCTTAGGTGAATGAGCAGTTGATTGGAGTAGCTAAAGGTAGAGTGTTATAAAGCCTTCTAGACCAGCATTGGCTTGAACCATAATTATCCAACCCTTGTAATTTTAGGTGATCTTGTTGTCACCATGTTTAGTTTCATAGGTATGGTTTTCATAAACAAGATGATGACGACAACATAAGGTCAAAGACTAATGATATGATATCCTTGCTAGTACATCAGTACGCTGGTGAGAGGTGAGCCATCGTAGAAGTACAAATCTTCAATCTATACACTCAAACAAAGTTAAATCAAGTTCCATAAATGAATGAGAAAGCCCATACCCATCTCAACAATTCATACAAATATATGCCCAAAATCATAATTCTTCTTTTGTAGGCATTTGACAAAACATAAAAGCTGATGAAATCTATCGGCCATACAAGGGATGATCTACAAATTCTAACTCAATGCTTTATATCCAACATCGTAATAATTCCTTTGCAAGCATTTCTCTGAACAGAAACACCAAGAAATTAATCATCCATAAGATGGAGTTTCCTGGTTCCACATTGAGAATAAAAATGTGTGAGCTGCAAAGATGTTTTGCTTGTGTCTCTTAGTTGTATGGCATTTCTTCAAAGGGAACAAAATAGGTGCTGCAATGCAAGTAGAGAAAAGATGGGCATATATTTAAATGCTGAATGAGATCATTTTTGTTGGGGAAAGAAGTGGCAGCTGGTGGGTCAAGGAAAGAAATAGGTGAGTTGGGAGCCTCTTAATGACAATACAACTAACCAACCAGTTTTACGATAGGCTACATTGTTAGTTTGTCTCTTTCAGTAAAAAGTTGGTGGAACGTAGTTAGTTAGTGTCAATGCTATTTTGAGCACACACGTATTTTTAAATGAGGTATGTATTTTAGCTTGAGAGAAATGCTTATAATACTGATCAATTTATCACATCTATTGTTGGGTTCATCTGAGTAATGTTTGTGAGACAGATTCAAGTATTGTACCTTAGATGAATGACATACTTGTTGCCATCTATTTGTGTTACCTTGTTTGCTTTTGGTCTATATTTTGAGGAAGAATTACTTTGATGTGTACATCTAAAATATTTATTTGTAGTCGAGATAGATCCCAAAATCATCTTGATAAGGTTAAGATTCGTCTATTAATCTCACCACTTCAAAAATAAAATCGAAACAGTTCTATTACATCACTATTTTTCTTCTTCTTGTAGGTAGAGATAATGAATGGATTATTGTTTACCCATAATATTTATACCTTGATCCCTTTATTTTGGATAAATTAATGGGGGAATTTTTTGTTTAGGCAACATTAGAGTAGTATGTCACTCGAAAGGACTCATTTATACCAAAGTAGTACCATGCGAAGAACTTTTTGAAGTACCCTTTACGAGACCTCAAATTGAGAAATTGTTTCTCATGGGACCATAGTTTTAAGAAATGCTCTTCTTTGATTTAGCCTCAATCTTTAAATTTTTGAAAAAGTAGGAAGGAAACAAATAGCAAAATTCAGCATCATGATTGAGCAAGGAAATCATATACCATAGATAGTTGCAAGCAAGCAGGGAGGTAAAATAAACATAAGATACAAAGAATAGAAAGCTTAGACAATTAAAATGGAAATTGGTTTGGTGACTAAATTTTTGAGAGCACCTCATGTTGCTATTATCTTCCTAACACCATGTTTGACCTTAAGTCCCTTTCAAACACATCACTACTCCAAACACCTTTGCTTGCTCCTTTTTTGTCTGTTTTTCCCTTGCAAAATTGAACCCAATGATCAAATTTATGGAGGTTGTAGGGGTTAAAGGCTCTGTTGCATGCTATATTGACCCCCAATCTACAATTTGGATGACCTAAGGATTAGAGACACCATGCCCTAGTAAATGTGCAACCATCTTCGATACCCATTTCCCCTCTTTAATGCGGGGTATCTCCCAGCTATAGCGAGGATGAATTTTCTTCATTAATGCTCTTTGTTTCTCCCAGCTATAGCGAGGATGAATTTTCTTCATTAATGCTCTTTGTTCTTCCTTGCTAGGTCGTTGGCAAAATGCCATAACCTTCACGAGATTTTTGGCGCTAGTTTTCATTCATTATGTTTTTATTTTTATTTTATTTCCTTTTATTGTGATTTTGATTTTCTTTCTATTAGGGGAAAGGGACCAATAGTGATTAACTCATTTTCACACAATATAGTCACCAATAGTGGATCATTTATATATCAATAGTTGATCATTTTTTAGCTTTTTGACCCATTCTTGGCTCATTTGTGCACCACTACTGGAGATTTATGAACCACTACTAGGACATTTGTCCACAAGTACTGGTGACTTTGATCGAAATTAGTGAGCAGTTGTTGGTGCAATGAGGGTCACGTATCGGTCAACACTTTTTTTTGACCACTGTTTAACCCTTTCATGCTTAACGTCTTCTGTAGAGTGCATCGTTATTGGCCAAAAGTTGAAACCTTAGCTTTAAGCAGTTAAGTGGCATATGGAAACAACTAAAAAAATCTTCAAAACCCATATCATTTGGTACCTCAATTGAGCGTGCGAAGTTAGCTATAGCCACTATTGATCCCTTTCCCTTAGTAAATTTTATTGCTATTATTTTTAAAAATAATTGATAATGTAATTTTTAGTGTGATCATTTATAGGGAGATGACATGTTTAATTAATTATTCATCTAGAATGAAGTGGTCGACTTTTGGTCAAAGATGTTACTTGCTGTTGATAGGGGAATTCATATAGTTGATAGGGAAATTCATATTTGGGTGGTTTATCTAGGGCAATTCGACCTTTGAGTTGCAAAGTAGGGTTACAAGGCTTAAGGATTGTTCTTGGAATAGGTTGCTAGGTCTATTTTTGTTGCACCACGAGCATTTGCAAAACCATTCTAATTCTCATACACACATTACTAGAAAAATGTTAGTATTTGGTTAGCCTGAAAATATTACATGTATCGAGATACAATCATGTCATAAATTAAAACAACCCGTTCACTTCATAACCTTCAATTACTTGATAATTGTTCCAATTGACGATTAAAGTATTATGTTCACAACGTTAATCATTAAGTTCATACAAACATCTAAAAGTTTTTGATTAAGTAAAACATGTTTTAAAGGGTGCCTAAAACCCGGTACAAAGCTAAAGATATAGCAATAGGTCCTTACATTAAAAACAACAGGAACAAAGACAGAAACATGCCACAGCTAGGGCCACAGAAAAAGAGAATAGGAAACCCATCAACACTACAAGAAAAAATAAGACATGGAAGTCCAGCAGCCTAGATGCATCCCGCAAGAGAAAAAACCAACAAAGAATGAGCAACAAACACACGAAGCCACAAGAAGGGTCATTTCTTCCCCTTTTGGGATGTAAGGGACATAACAGACGTGGGCAAATTTTTAGATTTTTTCCTTTTCATAGCAGTCCACCCAACATCCACCACGTTGGCCAAACCCTGCAAATCGGGGACTGAAACTCCCAGATCCAGAGAGCCAGGAGAAGGTACCAAAGAAGGGCCATGTGCAGCCAACGGGACAGGGTCAACAAGTGAGCCCGTAGCCACCAGGCCAGAAGAAAACAACGGAGCGTTGCCAGCAAGAGAAGCAACAACCTCACTTCCATTAGAGACCCGAACACAAGTCTCGGTACAAAGAGTCACCGCAGGGACAAAGGCAACAAAAGCAAACAAAGTCATCACTCGGGGAAGAGATCTCACCAGACATAAGAGGCTCATTTGCCTTAGCAACATCCACAACAAAAGAAACCACTTGAGAAAAGCTTCAGATAGACGAAACCTTCCCAACAGTGTAATGTTGAGAAGAGGCCCCCTTCTGCCAAGAAGCATATATTTTTTTTAATCTTCTCCAAGCCACACTGATCGGCCAAATGACCAGTTTTAAAACATCTCCTGCACTTGAAGGGGAGCCCTTTATAATCCAGGGATTGGATCCAGGCACCGTTAGAGTGCTGCATCATAATCTTTTCCGGAAGACCCATAGAAATGTCCAGGTCCACCAAAATCCGGGCATAAGTTGAATGAAGAATATCAGAAGAGTCCTCATCAACCATCAGAAAGTCCCCAAGAGCCTCACCCATAGCCTCTAATAGGGAATCCACCCAAAGATGAAGGGGGAGGTAGGGAAGCCAAACCCAAATGGGAACCTTGGAGAAAGTCTTAGAAGAGGGATCAAAGTCAGGATGCCAAGGCTTCACCATAAGCATAAACCGAGCATCCCAACAAAAAAAATGATCACATAAAATTATTTTCCTCTCAGTAGCATTTTCAAACTTTGCTATAAAAAAACCTCGAGCCATAGGAAAAATGTGAACAACACTAGAAATACTAGGTTCTCAATGTCGAGAAATTCAGGAGTGAAGGGCAGGAAGACTCGACCTGAAGTCCTTGAACTCGCAGATAAGGCCATGGACTGAGAAATCAGAGGACGCCTCATCAATATCCTTCACAACCTCATCCTCCAGAGGGATAATGATAGGGGTTAGAAACTAGAAAAGGAACAAA
Organism: Thuja plicata; assembly: GCA_018584345.1. Classification (NCBI taxonomy): domain Eukaryota; kingdom Viridiplantae; phylum Streptophyta; class Pinopsida; order Cupressales; family Cupressaceae; genus Thuja; species Thuja plicata. The sequence continues at coordinate 746,862 of MU228396.1, read as the reverse complement.
ATCCTTATTTCCCCTTAGATCCGAAGCTCTAGGACCCTAAGCCACTGACGAGGGGGCCGAGGAACCAAGGGTTGGAGGAGCCAAAGAGCCAGGAACCCTAGCCTTCGACGGGGGAGCCGAAGAGCCAAGAGTCTGAGCCGTCGCCGAAGGAGCTGAAGCGCTAGGACCCCGAGCCACCGTAGAAGGAGCCGAGGAACCAGGGGCCAGAGGAGCCGAAGAGCCAGGAACCCTAGCCTCCGGCGAGGGAGCCGAAGAGCCAGGGGTCCGAGACGTCGCTGAAGGAGCCGAAGCCGTAGCAGTCGGTGAGGGCGCCGAAGAGCCAGGAGCCGAAGGAGCAGGAGCCGGAGAGCCATAAATCCTAGCCACCATAGTCAATAATTTTTTTTTTATATTTTAGAACTAAGTCCAATACTACAAACATCTAAAAGTTACAATTATGATCATCTTAATGTTAGGCTTCTGCTTTATCCAAATTAAATCAAAATATTAGGCAATTAAAAAAAAGAAATATATAGCTAGTAGGGATGTGATAGATAAGACATTGCAAGAGACAAATAACCAAGTAGCAATAGATAATAAGATATGTGAAACTACAAAAGAAAGATCATCCAAAAAAGAAGATTTACTAACTTGTTGATGCAAGAGGGGCTCCTAAGGATACTTGTGATACTTGAAGGATGCTAGGGGTCACCTAGTCATCTAGGAATCCCCACATCATTCCCTATAAGGGGGCATGTTACCTGATTCGTAGGCGCTGGGGATGCCCTATGTTGTTATGACAATGATGAGGGGATTTTTCATCTTCATCCCCAAATCTCAGAGACGTTTTTGTTGCAAAAACATTGGGTTTTGGAACACTATTTTAGCAATGGAAAAGGCCTAGGAGTTGTAGCTGTCTTTCATAAAAAAAAAATGAAAAATGATTTGAATTATTATCCTTTTATAACATTAATCATAATTAATGTGGCTACCCAATACACTATGATTCGTAACATAGAGAAGGGGGCATTATTCCTATCAAAATGTGATTTGGTATTTTCCCTTCTTAATGAACACAACTCATGTTTCTTTTATATCTCACTCTCACCTTTGTAGAACACTTTTAAAAAATGTACTTTATATGTTCTTGATATCAAAGTAGCAAAACAAGGGTGTTGTCCCTATAAACAACAACCCAAAGGGTGTAGAGTCAAAACTACAGCGCACAGGCGTCAATGAGATCAAAGACACACTAACAGTTTAGGTGTTCGCTAAAATACACACGGTCAATAATAAACCATTAATTAACAACACACTAGTTGAATGACTAGTAAGCCACATAAGGGGTGGGTAGACAACTCACCCACAACGTGGGGAGGAGAATGAGAGGTTGAATGATAGTTCTTTCTACGTTGTCAAACCACCACCTAGGCGATACAATCACTAAAAACTCCACCACAAGGGGGAGCAAGTGGTGAATCCCACTTTGATAGACTGTCAGTACACCATCAGCCATAGGTCGGTGCAGATCAGGAGCAACAAACTAAGAAGGTTCCACGTAGCCAGAGAGGGTCACATCAACTACAAGAGGTGGAGTAGGGTCCAATGAGTTCGAGGAGGCCAAATCTACAACAAGCACGTGAACTTGGAGGGAATCATCAACAACTTGTGAAGAGTCATTAGAGGAAGAATCATAAGCTTGAACAATTAGATGATCATCCTTCGTGTCCTTCCACCAAGTAGTAGTGCTTTTACGATGCAAGAGGGAATTCAATGCATTAGTTTTGGCATAAGACGTCGTCTTTCTCCTCATCATTTTTTTGCTACATTCTTTCAATATCTTCCTTGCAAAGTACACATTGAAATAGCTTCTACCTTATCATATTTATTTGTTTTGCGACTCTTTCTACACAAATTTAATACCAATCTAAAATACCCTCAATATCCTCTGAAGAGCTCCTCTTACTCAATCATCCAATCTAATATTTTTTCTATTTTATTTTCAAGGTTCACCAACCTCTTTTCCAATAAATGCCAAATGATGATCATTTTTTGAAATGGATCAAGCCCTTTAAATACCTTTCAAATAGACATCCTTAAGACTGACACATCATACATACAGTTATCTTAGGTTTCTCCAATTTTAAATCAACTAGGAGAAAATTTGAAACCCTACCATCAAATGATTCTAGTTGCTACCCTCCATGAAATTGTTTTCTTTATTGGTTTTTTCGTGATCATCTTTTTAGTGCTATATTAGATGTAGTCCCTAAATCTTGCATTTTGTTCTAGATCTTCATAACAACTTGATCTTCATCTTTAAATAAAGTCTTTTCTTCTCTTCTCTCCATGATGTTTTGTTCTCCATACACAACTATAATATCTAATACACTTATTCCACTTACGAATGTAAATATATGATGTTTGCCCCTCAATTATTACTATTTTTTTGCAAATTCAAATTTGCAAAATTACGAGCTTAATTGGCCAAGCATATTTCATACATTTTAGAATGATAAACTTAATATCCTTTCCAATCACAACCATGGTGACAACTTTATAATACCAATTAGATACATTAGAATGTGGCAAATTCCCAGAGTTAGGATCATCTCTAGGTGTATACTTTAAACTTTAGGGTTCACTCATGATGACCTTGCTTATGTATCCGTTTCGAGAATTAGAGGCTTTGTAGTTCGTACACCCATAACTAGAAAGTTTCATCCTTATCTTTGGGTTAAGATCTTTGACGTTAATTTAAACTACAATTAGGCATTGAATAATCCAATTATGATAGAAGTGTATTTCACCATTCCATTCAAGTGTTGGTTTCATACCAACATTAGTGTAGTATACAAAGAGCATCTCCTTTCAACATCACATGTTCTCTCAAGGATCGCCTCAAGCATACATCATCTATACCCAATGTGACTAGGTTTTGCTTGTGCCACACACATCTAGGTGATTAGCTATTATATTGCTCACAAATACAAACAATGATTAGTTTAAGTATATGTCACATATACACAGTGAAAGATTCCCACATACCTCATTTATACATAATATAATAACTTGTGTGTGCATATACATAATGTGATTAGCTCTTACATCATCATATACACAATGAGAATAACTTAGCCAATACATGTTCACTAAAAGATCAACTAGCAAAAAGAAGTGGATGCAACCTATCATATGTGTCAAGTTCATAAGCACATGCCATTTAAAAAAGTCAAGTCGGTGCATCCAATATTGCTATGTGAGTGCCATCCTTTCTCTTAATCCATCGTTAGCTATGATGATAATCAAACATCTCATACTACTACTTATCATCACTAGCTAGGGCATAACTATAACAATGTGCACCATTCTTAAGGCCATTAATCATATTTATAAAACTCAGTTTTCATCCAAGTTATCAACCATTGTATAAGCTACATAATCAACATCTATTTTGGTCATACCATAGATCCTAGGCTAGCACCTATACTATTAACCACACAAAATTAATAATCAAAACAAAAAAATCATACATTAGGCAGACACCACAAGGAAACACACAATTCTTCTAATACATCAATACTAATACTAAACCCTTGCGACAGATAGATCTTGACATCTATCACTTACATGCTATTGGTGAAAACCTATCTAAACCTAAAAAAAGGGTAGTCCCAAGCATCTATCACTTGCATGCTACTAGTGAAGGCTTGTTTAAACCCTATAAAATTTGGCAGCTCTTGACATCTATCACCTACAAGCTATTTGAGAAAGTCAACTAACCCTATGATACAACCAAATACTTATTTTGGAAGAGCACATTCCCTGACTCTAATCATGTTCGAGCAATGATAAGGTTTTACAATATGGGTGATCACCTCAGGATGATCGGGACAAGTTATGTCGAGAGAACAATCAACCTCTAAATATGCCCTCTTAGAGCCCGTAACTCAACCTTTGTTGTGATGCCAAGAAATCAACTTCTATATCAATTCCAATTCAACATTGTGATATTAAAATATACTAATACATTGATCTAAACATATTATTTGAAGGGTTTACACCCTGGCTAATTAATCCGGTTATATTACTCGAAAGGGATTTAATTGTCTTATAGGTCTTAGGATCAATTTATCAACACATAGGTAACACTTTGAATCCACAAACGATGGATTCCATGTAATAAACCCATCCAAACTCATCGAAAATCAAAGTATTTTTTTTCACTTCATTCAAGACTTATTTATAAAATGTATTTTCTATAAATAGAGATTATAGCTAGTAGTAGACTATTTAGTTTTGAGTATAACCTTTTATATAGTATCACTCTAATAGCTTAACATAGGCCATCCTCATAAATAAATCCTAAATTTAACATAGATTTAGGTATGATAATTAGAGCAAGCAAACCATCCATATATACAAAAGCTTCTCATATCCTCATATCAATCATAGTGGCTTAAGTTGACATCATCATTAAATACAAGTTAGCAGGTTTACCTAGCTCGTTAATAGCTAAGTTATGGCCAAGCTTATTCTACCCTTATTTCTTAGAAGAATAGACCTCCTTGGTGCATGGAGATTACATACACCACCTATACTTATTAGGAAATTGAGACACAAAGCTGCGAGACTCAATATCCAACCATCAATTGTGTTCTCTCACATTCACCTCAAGACAACCTTAATGAAAACAACTCCACAAGTTCATTCAAAGTTGGAGTAGTGTCACATCCCCTTCTTGACATTAAACAACATTTAATAAGTTTAATAATAATAATAATTTATTAGTAGTAATTAAAAGGAAGCATTGATTAATTTGGTTCAATTACAAATTAGTGATAATAATAGTAGGAACAAAAACATATAAACAAATATGTTATATATTAATTATTATATATTGTATAATAATAAATTTATTTTATCATGTCAATTATATTAGAAATAAATATATAAAATGCAATTAAATTAAGAAAAAATATTTTGTTAAAACTAAAATTGATAAAAGTTAGTTAGTATGTCTACTTATTAGTATTTTTCAATTAATAATAGTCAATCAAAATTTACTTTCAAACTATATGGTAATAATAATAATAATTAGATAAATTATGATATTGATATAGGATTTAACTGTGTAGCTGGTAAAGTCTCGCCGAAAAGTTTTTCCCAGGTAGGTTGTGGTTCCTGAGTGTTCTCCGAAGATTGCCTCCTAAGTGGTTTCGTCACCTGGCTTGGTGGGGGTTGCCGAGTCTCTGATTTCCCCTGGTTATGCAGGGGGGTGGCGATTAATGGTTCTGTGAATGTCCCTCCTGCGAAATTGACTGGTATTTTGGCTACCCCTGCTGGTAGCTTTGATTGTTCTTGTGTGGTCGATGATCCTCTGCGTTGGCAGGATGAGACAGCTAGAGCTGAAGAGAGCTGGAAATCAGAAGGGTGCTAAAGGTAAATCTTAGATTTGGATTTGTCTTTAGCTTGGGTCTGCATGAAAGTTGTTTTATGCATAGTTTCTCTAAGGTTGTGGGAGCTAGTTGTGACCCGTTTTGTTTTGTGGGCATTATTGAATATCTTTTGTGACTATATTATACAGGGTTTCGGGGCTCCTTCAAAACCTGTTGTTACCTTAATCAAAAACTGTGTAGCTGGTAAAGTCATTTTTTCTTGATCAATTTATATTTCTAAAAATAAAGAAATATATTTTTTTACATCCTTAACCAACTTTTCTCATTTGTATTAATACTGTTATTATGATTATTTTATATCTGTGCAAGCATTTTAAATTATTATCCCAAATACAAGTAATACTATTTTAAAGATATAAATTATCATTTTAATTTATTTTAAATAATTATGCATATATCTTTAACACTGTTGTTTTTCTTTACACATCTTTAATCAATAGAGGAAGTTGAGAAAGAACTTTCTTTACATATCTCTAATCAATAGAAGAAACTCTAGAAGCATTTTTCTTTCTCAAAAAGTTTTGATGTTAGAATCTTAAATTAAAAATACTAATACCTAGTTCCCAAACATGAACTCAAACAAAATAAATTTGCTATCACTTGATGATCTGGAAAGAACTTTCTTTACATATCTCTAGTCAATGAGGAAGCTTAGAAGCCTTTTTCTTTTTCAAAAAGTTTTGATGTTAGAATCTTAAATTAAAAATATTGCTACCCAGTTCATGATCTGGGAAGTTTTCAAACATTAACTCAAACAAAATTTGCTACCCAAACATTAATTCAAACAAAATTTATTATCACTTGATGATCTGGAAATTTAAGACGAACTTAAATAAAAATTGCTACCCAGTTCACGGTCTGGGAAGTTTCAAGCACCAATTTAATTAAAAATTGCTGCCCAATTCACTATCTAGAAATTTTCCAAGCATGAACTTAAATTTTGTTTTACTATCCTGTTCATAATCTGGAATTTCCAAGCTTAAATTTTTAAAAAATTGCTACCCAATTTATGATTTGAAAATTTTTCAAACATTGAACGTACAAAGAATTGCTAACGTACAAAGAATTGCTGCCCAGTTCATAGTCTGGAAAGCACGAACTTGAACAAAAATTGCTCATAATTCTCATGTTGTGGAGAGTTTCCAAACATGAACTTACAAAAAAGTTCTACCCAGCTCATAGACTGGAAAGTTTCAAAGCAGGAACTTGTATAAAAATCGTTGCCCAGTTATGGTCCGGGAAGTTTCAGAGCACGAGCTTAAATTTCCTCAACACGTTCTCCAATCCATGGACATGGGTTCTTGAAAGCTTGAACGAACGGAAAAAGGATCAAAGTCTACATATTCCCGAGATTCAATCTTTCCTCAGCCCTGAAGCCGCACCCACTTACCAATCCCAGGAACACCACGGTAGAGCACAAAGAGAAGATAATAACCAGGAGGAGCCAAGTTGCGAGAAGGAGGAACAATAACAGACATCTGGTAGGACAGAGGAAGAACCACTACCTCAACAATCTGCAGCCTCAGAAGCCTCTGGTTCATGGAAAAGCCGTGGGTAGTAAAAGTAGGCGCCACGAGCGAAACAGAGACGTATTGCTCATCAATAGGCATGACCTCCTCGACGAAAAACTCAAGCACAAAGACCGTCCCATACATCATCACATCGCTTTCCCAGAGGGTAACAATGGGGCCAAACGAAGACAACTGAGGATCCAAGTAGGGCGGAGAGAAAGCCTCGAGGCTGAGCTCAGTGGGGAAAGAAACGCCCACGAAGGTGTAAAAAACATTGGGATTGCTTCCACCCACAAGAATTCTTCCGTCAGGGAGCAAATGACAGGAAGAATGGTACATCCGAGGGATTTTAGAGGGAGAAAGAGTCACAAACCGGTTGGGCGGGTCCAATTCGGGCCTGTACAGAACAGGGTAAAATGCCGGGTCGCGAGCCAAAAACCATCCAGCAGTGCCATTTTGGGCACCGTTTATGATCAGAACTTCACCAGTTGGAAGCAATACCATGTCGCCCATGATTCGCCCAAAGGGCATTTGCTCCATGATCCAGTATGGGTTCGAATCCGTGAGATTCATCTGCCCACAGGTAGCAGCTGCGGGGAGAAAGGTCCCATTCTTGGCCTGCGAATAGGCGTTGGATTTCGCTCCACCGCAGATCAAAACCGTCACTTCTTTGAATCCCCTGCTGCCATCCAGGGGAAGCAGGACGGATGATCCGGAGGCAGGATAATTCCGCGAGTACTCACCTGGAATTGGTGGGTATTCGCGCAGAACAGTGGCGGTTTTGTAATTGAATGCCACGGACCAGCGGTTTGCAAAAATGTAGAGGGATCCGTCAGGAAGCAGATGAACAAATGGGTACAGATTGTTCTCGCTCGGGTCGCTGGTTTTTCTCAGAAAGGGGATCTCGAATGTGGACTCGAATTTCGACATTTTGGGTATGAATTCGTAGTTAAATTGCTTCCTCCCGCCCATTACAATTATCCGGCTGTCTGGTAAAACTATGTCTGTGCTGTACCAGCGTCGAACTGCAAGGTAGGCCGGGAATTCTACCCAGTCGCAGCCGTCGCAGGCGTCCATTACTCTGACAACACGTTCGCCGTCGCCGTAGCCGCCGGTTTGGATGAGGCGGCCGTTTTTGTCCAGCGCTCCCCCTGAGCACCATGTGTCGGTCTGGATCATCAATGGCCGGACTCTGTTCCGGGCTATGTCGTATTCTATGGAGTGTGCCCAGCAGTCTTCTTTTAGGACTATGTCGTTGGGGTTTGTTCTGCATCTTCCGTCTGGGAGGGAGATGTTTGAAGGGCCCAGGTTTGTTCTGTCGAACATTATGACCTTGTCTGTTCTCATCAATGCCATGTGCATTGCTGAGATGCCGGAGTTGTTCATCAGGAGCTCCCATGACCCATTTGAACCTTCTGGTTCTGTGCTGCTTGGGCTGCCCTCGGTGAACTCCAGACTGCAGAGTTTGCACAAGATCAGGAGAATGATAATGGGGCAAATGACTCTTCCCATGCTCTTCTTTCTTTTAAGAGCTGCTCTGTGATACAATCAGATTCTTGATGAAACTCGTATAGCAAGCTTCAAACTAATTGAATCTTCTTTGTTTCTTTCTTTAAACAGCTGCCCTGTAATACAATCAGATTCTTGATGAAACTCGTATAACAAGCTTCAAACTAATTGAATCTTCTTCGTTTCTTTTTTAAACAGCTGCCCTGTAATACAACCAGATTCTTGATGAAACTCGTATAGCAAGCTTCAAACTAATTGAATCTTCTTTGTTTCTTTCTTTTAACAGCTCCCCTGTAATACAATCAGATTCTTGATGAAACTCGTATAGCAAGCTTCAAACTGTTCATTGGTTTTTTCTTCTTTCTACAGCTGCCCTGTGATTCAATCAGATTATTGATGAATCTCGTATAGCAAGCTTCAAACTATTTTTTGGTTTTTCCCTTCTTTTAACAGCTGCCCTGTAATTCATTCAGATTCTTAATGAATCTCGTATAGCAAGCTTGAAACTAATTGCACAGAATAAAAGAGAGCTATATCTGTGCCCTGTAATTCAATCACATTCCTGATGAAGAGTTTTATCTGTGCCCTGTAATTCAATGAGGTTCCCGATGAATTTTATATATCAGGCCCGAATCTAAATGCACAGAATACCAGAGTTTTATCTGTCGACGACTCTCCTGTAATTCAATGAGATTCCAGATGAATCTGGTATAGCATGCTTGAATCTAATTGCACAGCATACCAGGATATCATATTGGATGCTTGAAATTAATGGAATCTTGTTTCTTTCTTTCGTTTAACAGCTGCTCTGTAATTCAATCAGATTCGTGATGAAACTGATTGGACATCATAGCAGAGAGTTTTAAAGGAATTCGAAAGGTAAATTAGAATGATGACTCTCAATTCTCAATTGTTCTTATGTAGTATCTTGGAAACCCAACGTTACAAATTTTGTCGTGGCTTTCTTTATTTGCCCGTTTGGGTCTCCAAGATGTTTAAATTTTCCGCTTGGTCTAAATCAATTTCAACTGAAATTCAAGAATGAAATGAACGTAAAGAGTAATGTTGGCCTTCGTTATTTCAGTTTTCTTGATTTTCTTATTCTAGTTTTCTTTGGGTTTTGCTGTTAAGGCTAGTTGGGCTGAGACGCCCTTGTTAATTCTCTTCTTTTTTCTTTGGATTTGTGCTACCATTTTGTTTTATTTTATTTATTGTTTTTTTTCTAAATAATAAATAGTTTGATAATTAAAGATAATGTTTTATAAATAAAAATATGATAAATTAATTATTGAGGAGTAATCAAGTAAAATTATGATAATGTTATTAAGGTTTGTTTTGTAGAGTCATTCAATATTATTAGAAATGACTTCTTGTAAACTATATTCATGAGACATAAGTCAATGAGCTTGACTAAGAATTAAAGAGTTCAATTTGATAGCAATATTATAATTAATTATTATTTTTGTATTTAGATTAAATTTAATAGGAATCATAAAGATAAATTAGAATAATGAAAATTCTCAAGTGTTCTTATGTAGTATCACATTAAATCAACATTTTGGAAGGTCTCCGATGTTACAAATTTTATCTTGCCTTTTGGTCTAAATCAATTTCATGTAAAACTCATAGAAAGATAAATTGTAAAAATAAATGTTGGCTTTTATTATTTCTTCATATTGCTATTTTAGTTTTCTTGGGTTTTCCTAATTTAGACTTGTTGGGTTGAGACACCGTTGTTAATTATGCATTTTCTCTTTCTTTGAGTTTGGACTTTTATTTTTGTTGTGTTTATTTTTATTATATTTTAAGTTTAGTTAATTTGTTTAGAAATAATTTTATAATCTAATGTAATATCTGAGTTCAAATAATCTTGTAGTTATTTCTTCATTTATGGACTACTATTTTTTAATGTTTATTTTATTTTATTTTTAAATTTACTTTATTTTTAGAAAATAGTAAATAGCTAGTCAAAGGTAATATTTAGGCTAAGACATATTTGTTTATTTTCTTTTTTTTTCTTGACTTTGGAAGAATAGACACCCCCCCAAAGAATGGACACCCCCAATATATGACTCTTAATCAATGACATTTCAACCTATTTGGGTTGATATACAAACCCCCAAAAATATACGTACTCCATGTTGTAATTTTCTAGATTAACATAATGGGTAGTTCATATTGGAGCATTACAACTCCTACATGACAAACAAAGTGCTATATCTTACCAAGCTTCTCAGCAACAAAATTTAACTTGTGATAAGAATAATAACTTTTATGGAATGTTGGGCTAGGTTTCCCTTTTGTGTTCATTAGAAATATTTGAGGTCATTCTTGGGAGAGGTTGCCTATAACATTAATGTTTCCTAGAACACATATAATAAAGGTTATTGCCCTTTGACTCTTCATTCTAGTTTTATTCACCAAACCAATTATCTAACTAGAGAGAAGTTCTCAATTTACCATTATCTAACTAGAGAGAAGTTTAATATTTACCATTATCTAACTAGAGAGAAGTCCTCAATTGTAACAAATATCAAGTTGATGAATGTCTTTTTTCCTATTTGTATTGATGCAATTTGCATACCCATGCGTTTATCCCTTATGTTTTGGACCTATGATAATTAGATCATCTTTATGTGATGAAGAATGTGCAAGATGACATATCTTTGCATGAAAATTAGCAAAGAACCTAATCCTAGCATGTCCTCACCTTCTAATATCCCAAGCACTCAAGCATAGGTAGTATCAATTGCCTCCTTGATCTAAATCAATGAATGTAGAATTGACCCAAGTTATTTTTGCACATACATATATAATTTTACATTTTCAAATTCAACTTTGAGCTTCAACCTTGTTGTACTTTTTCTACTAGTCTTTGTAGCTTGACTAAATCAAGAAGTATTTCAAATTGCACACTAGGTGGTATATTTAATGAATAGCCATACTTCATTTAAATCATCTTAGAATTATTTACGATAACCAAAAGAGCATCAAGGAACAAAAATGATCCAACACATATCCATCAAAATCTTGTTATACCATTGTATCAACATCTTAAGATCATATTCTATGACTACCTATCATCTTTGATCTTTTTATGTCATCATTGAATCAACCCCCTAGGGGCCATTGAGGACATTCATCTCCTCTTTTACATGATAGCTCCTACAAAGTTGCATCTTCTTCTTCAGATGTAATGAGGGCATCTTTAGACCCTCTTGTTCATTCTCTACTTCATCATTTGTCACACGTTGGCATTAGCGAGGAGACATTTGAGCAGAATTTGGAGGGGTCATCATTGTCTTTGATCTGTGATCTGCATTGGTTTCTATTAGATTTTGGATTATCGTCTTCATCATTATGTCTTAGAACACTTGATTTGGCTATGGTACCTTTTGACATCGATATGGGGATACTTGAGCGGAGTTTAGAGGTATCATACATCTTGAGTTTTCTTACCTCATAATCCTTTTAAGAATAATAGATAACTTGAACACTTATTGGTTCTATTTCTTCCTAAGGGGAGGAATATTATTTTTTGAGCTTGTATCACCTTAACATTCCTTGTCAGACATCTACTATCACTGTGGGAGATTCTTCATTAAGGGAAATACATTGTACTTGGAAATTTTACTTGGATACCTTATTAGGACTTGATGTCGAGATCTACTCTGTTCATAATATTAAGCCATCCTTAAGCATGGCATTGGTGTATAATAATTTAGGTGATTTGTTTATGTAGCAAGTTAGATAGGGTTTTTGATAGGATATAACCTATATATGTACCTTCTTGTGCATTTTTATTTTTACTCAATACATCAATCTTCATTTGCTTCAAGTTTTTCTCTCTTTTTGTCATTTCTATTTTTCCTAGTAATTCTAACGAAATCTCACATTGCATATCATTATGTAATTGACTGTTAGGAGCCAAAAGGCCTACAAAATTTGACAACTATTTGAACTTGTTTGTGCTCATGGGTTTCGTTAATGTATCTATAATATTCATCGAAGTCTCTACCTTTCTAGCTTCACCCTACCATCCTTGATCATATTCATCGAAGTCTCTACCTTTCTAGCTTCACCCTACCATCCTTGATTATATATCTTACAAAATGATACCACACACACACACACACACACACACACACACACACACACACACACACACACACACACATATGCNTATATATCTTACAAAATGATACCACACACACACACACACACACACACACACACACACACACACACACACACACATATATGCTTAGTCTTTGCATAAAAAATGAATCCTTTCCAAAGTGGATTGTACTATAACTGTCATAAAAATTGTAACTACTTATTTTTATTCAATGTATGAACACAATCTCTAATATAAATAGGTTATTTATAGGAATGAGTTATTGCTTAGTCTTGACATAAAACATGAGTTCTTTCCTAGGTAGATTCTACTTTAATTCTCTAATGCAACCCAATTCACAACATCTAATTCATTATTAACATCTAGAGAATAAATAAAAAATAAAATATAAGAAAACTCAAGAAATGAGTTTAATATTTGTTGTTCATTATTCTATTTTCCAACTTCCTTACAATTGAAAATATGAAACCTTCCATCTTCTCTAGAATTCTCTAAAAAATCTACCTTAATACAAACTATTTTTCAATTATCAACTTTCTAAACTAATTACATGCAACTTGAGAACATCTCAAGAAATTACTAAAAACTCAAAAAAATTTATAATCTACCATGAACATCTAAAGAAATCACTAAAATCTTGAAAAGTCACCAAATAGATTAAAAATTTCTAATTTATTTTGAGAATATCTAAAGAAATATTAAAAATCTCAAGAAATCAATAAAATCTTGAAAAAGCCACTAAAAGCTCTTGCATCATCGTCATAATCAATTGCAACTACTTATTTTATTTCAATGTATGAACAAAATCTCCTAAGCCCAATATGCTATTTATAGGAATGAGTTATGACCATGTACTCTGCCTATATAGCGGACAAATTGATCTTAGTCCATTTCTTATTTATCTAACTTACAACACCTCTGAGTAAAGTAAAAACATATGCACTAGTGGATCTTTTACTATTGACAACATCTACCTAGTTGAAACCACATAATCATGAATATTCATGTACTGTGATATTACTATCAAGATTTCAACTGTGTAGTTTTCTTGAGTCAAACTCATTGACCCATGTTTCATGAGTAGTGGTTCAAAAGAACCCATCTCTCATGAGAATGAATGGAACACTTAGCACTCATTGCATCTAGGTGATGCTCATAGAGGTGAAGCACCGTGAATTCTCAGGAGGTCACCCATCCTAGTACTACTCCAACTCAAGCGCGCTTAACTACAAAGTTTCTTCCCTAGTTAAGCCCACTTTGCTTGCAACCCCATTTGCAAAACCTTTAGCAAGTGTTGTGCCTTATGAACCATTCATTCAAAATCCCATTAAGCTCATCAATTGATAAGTTGGAGTTATTTTCCGCAGCAAGTCAAAATATGATATTACTCTTCCCATGCTCATCAATTGATAAGTAGGAGTTATTTTCCACAACAAGTCAAAGTGCAGGAGACTAATAATGGGGCAAATGACTCTTCCCATGTCTTTCTTTTAACAGTTGCATTGTAATTCAATCAAATTCTTGACGAAAGTCATATAGGAAGTTTGAAAGTCTTCTTTGGTTTGTTTTCTTTCTTTTGACAACTACCCTGTAATTGAATCAGATTCTTAAAGAATCTCGTATAGAAAGCTTCAAACTATTCTATGGTTTTTACTTTCTTTCTGCAACTGCCTTGTAATTCAATCAAATTCTTGATGAAACTTGTATAACAAGCTTGAAACTGTTCTTTGTTTTTTTTTTCTTTCTTTCTACAACTGCCTTGTAATTCTATCAGATCCTTGATGAATCTCTTATACCAAGCTTGAAACTAATAGAAAATGGTCTACTTAAACACAATAGTCGAAGTTAGATTTTGAAAAAATCATGTTTGAATTTGAGAGATTGGACAAACAAATCCCAATCCTTAAGATATTCTTATAACCACAACCTAAACTGATGAACGATTTTGACTTGTAGACGATTGTTATTCTCATGCTACCATAATCTAGTATAGTTTAATTGGAATATTAAAGCTATTCTATTATTGAACTATTTCATTAAGTGACTCCATCCTTATTATTCTTATGGCAACCTTTAAGTAGTCATTCTTGAAATAAATCCTTTAAAAATGTTAAGGACTAAATTTCATTACAAATATGAACATAATTTGAATATGTAGTATGTTTATAGTGTATACAAATTACACATAAAATTTAGAGACAAGAAATGTATTATTAACAGTTTTTTTAGTAAAGATAAATATTGGTGCTTGTTTTTTAAAAATGATAATAACTTGTGAAATTCTTTCTTAGATATATTATTATTATTATTATTAATTTTAATTGTTATAAATACTATGTTATTTTTTAATCATTTTTTTATATCGTTTATTAATATTATGTTATTGTTTGCTATTATGTTGCATCATTTTAAATTTTGAGATGAATGTATAAACAAAATATTAGTTTTTATGAAGTTTCAAGCAATTTCTTCTAAGTCCACAATCTTCACTACCTTGGGAAATATAGAGGAATATTAATCCATATGTAGAAGAGAACTATTATAGAAACTAAATATCCCAAACTTGTATAGAGGAGAAAATAACACTATTCATGTATGTGTTGTAGGTCATGCATGAGTTGTGTCACATTGTGGCATCAAAGTATGTGATCAAACATTGGATCCTAATGGGCCTTGCTATTTAAGGGGTGGATATTTTTTTTGTTTAGGTCTTGAAGGAAAATGTCTCAGCCACGAAGAATAAATGCAATCTAAATAATACAAGATAAGGGTGATCTAAAAATCAAATCAAAGGTGTAAAACAAGGTATCTAACACAACAATAAATTAAAAATAATGAACATTGAAATACGTCTTAAATATTCTTCGTGTCACACATGATAGAATGACTACTTTAAGAGAGAGTTTAATGAAGTTCAAGCTCAAAAGACAAGTGAAGAGGAAGACCAACTTGATAGAAGAATATTGATGGAAAGATTAAGAAAAAAATAAATATAAAGAAATGATTAAGCGTGAGGAAGCTTGTAGAAATTAATTACCTATGAACATTCAAGAGGAAGCTAATGTAAAAGGTGTGACCAAGAAAGCTTGTTTTGAGAGGGAAACTAATGGAAAATGTAGATTGTTTTATGTTTGAGACACTATATTTTTCTTCTCTTGATAATAAGAAATCAAGATCTTGGTTCTTCTATGATAAATTTAGTTCATATATTGAAATATTTTCATAAAATTAAAAAATACTAGGAGGCCTTTGTGGACCATGTTGCTTCATCCTTTATATGTACAAATTTATTTCCAACAAGACTACACTTTCTTTAATTTGTTGTCAATTTCTTCTAGTTGACAATTTTAGTTTGAAGGGAGAAGAGAGTTGCAAACATGCTCTTTCACTCTATGACAATTTTAGTTTCATTTGGATATAGTTGGTTGAGATATTTTTAGATTTCAAATAGAACAACAACCTAAGATATCTGTGTATTAGATAAATCAGGAAGTCAAAAGATATCTATGGGAGTGATAACTAAACTTTTATATGATGCAACAAGTTTATGGGTGGTCTCTTCAAGATGCTTTTTGATTCAACATGGAATGAGAAATCAAAAGGTATCTAAGGGAGTTGGCAACTTAGAGGTCATCAAATTTTACATAGAGAAACATATGTGGGGATACCCACATGTTACAAAAAAGCAACAAGTTGTGATTTTTTTCAAGTATAAGAGAGACCAAATTCATATCCGTACAATAAGAAAAAGGTAAGCAAGGTAGATTGCTCCTCCTTTTCCTAATGCACAATCATACATAAGATGTCATAATTGTCTCAAGTAGGACTTAAGCTCTAAGTGAATCAATGATCCTTCGATGATAATGATATTGATTGAGATGATTTAGAGGAGTGATGAAAGATTGACGACTAAGTAAGCAAATATAGACAGTTTTGGAAAAGACCGACTGACGAAAAAAAAAAGGTAGTTATAATGACCTGGAATAGGGACCAAACAACTGTATAGACCCGTAAACTGAATTTGAAGGTGATCTGCAAGGTACAAAATTCCCTGGGCATTTTGTTCCTAGGAACAAGAGGCTTGGGGTGTTTAGTTCCCATGGATTTTTCCCGAATCTAGTCGTAGTCTTCCCGAAAAATACTTTACTTTTTGAAATAGTTTTGATAGCTGCTCCACCTATACCTACACCTAGCAAAAAAAGGAAGAAGGTTGGATAGATGGGTTTGCCTTAGTCGAACTCCTGTTTGGAATCAAAGTGTGTTGTCATATAGTAGAGGCTAGATCTGAAAAATAGAATATGTCATACCGTGGAAATGCCAATGCTTCTTTGAATGTGATCAAATATGTTCATGTAATTGCTTTGAATTAACACAAAAACCCAAAAGAAAATCATGAAAGACAAAACCTTATGTGATGGATGTTGTAATTCACTATAATGCTTGATTGAGAAGAAGAAATAATATGTAGATGTGGGTGTATATCCTTCCTTGATATAATACTCATTTTCTAGGCCTTCAATGAGGGAAAGAAACTTGATCTAAGGCGAAGAACACCTTGAATTCTTGAGAAGAAGTCTAGATCTTGAATGGTTTCCAGCTTGATTGCTTGCTTGTGAATTAGAATGCTTGATAATATTGATCATGGTTACCAAAATGAGGAGAGATAGGGTGTTTATATACCTCTCATAGCATCTCTGAGATTAAAAATCAAGAAGGCCAACTGTAAATCCAAATATCCCTCTAAATCACCGAGACGGGACCCTAGTTCCAATTTGGGCCTAATCTTCCCCTGAGATTTATGTTCCTAGGAACACAATGCCCAAGGAATTATGTTCCAACCAATCAGGGATCAAAATAGAACCATAGATCCCAGACAATTAGGGGATGTCAGATTACAAGGTATAATAGGTTTCGAGACCGGGATAGAACACAAATAGAAATATAGGGCCTATTCAATTAAATAAATTATTGGATTGGAGGAAAAACATAGAAGCACACTAAAAAATAAGGGCCTACCTCTATTTTAAACAAGATTGAAATGAAAGAGGACCTATATTTGAATTTAGATGTCCATTAGGTGCCATTTGAAGTCCTACTATGAAAAGACATTAATGTGGGTGCTAAAAAATCATGAAATTGTACACACATGTTAGGTACTTACAATTTATGATGGTACATTTAACCCCCACTTTAGCGAGAGTATGAGACAACCTCATGCTCATGATAAAGGAAATGATAGAGAGAAGAGAGAGAGAGAAATGTGAGAGGAATTATCAGAGGAAACTATAAAGAGATAAGACATCACTAAATTTAAGGACACTAGCCTCCAAATAAAGGATCTTAGCCCATACATCCACGTGAAATAATACATATAAGAAAGACAAAATCCTAAATCTTACTAAGATTCCAAGTCAACTAGTTGAAGAGACCTCGATGAACCTGTACTTGATGAAAAGGGAAGCACTACAAAGGGTTAGATTAATCGTCCTTTTCAAACTTGCACACTCAGAAGGAAGATGTACCAATAGGCTCAAGTAGGACCTAAGCCCTAAATGGGACAATGATCCTTCACTAAAATGTGTAATTTGTAAACTAAAGAGAGATAAAATGAAAATGAAATTGCAATGTAGATAACTAAATAAGAAAATATAGGAAGATCTAGAAATCACAGACCGACAACTATTTGCTAGAAACTAGAAATAATCTGAATCATGGTCCAGACTGTTGTACTAACCCGCGATTTCAATTTGGGCTTCATTGTAGGGTATAAAACATTTCAAATGTTATGTACATTAGAACAAAACATTTGAGACATTATGTTCCTAGTACTTTTATCTAAAAATTACAGGGTCTCTTTGACAGTTCCCGATCTTCTCAAAAAAGTTCCGACAACTTCATCACCTGTTCCTGCACATAGAAAAATGGGGAAAAGGGGTTTCCCTTGGCCAAACCCCTATTTATGAATCAACCTTGAAGATGAAAGGAAATTCCTTGGTCTCTTGAAATGTTTAATTGTTTGCAATCGATCATGAAAGTATATTAAAATGAGGAGAGATAGGATATTTATATACCTCATCACACATTTCAGGATACAAAAATAAGATAGACTGACCAAAAGATCTAACTTTCCATAAAAACCCAGACATAGCGCTTCGGGCCAAATTTGAGCTAAAACAAGTGGGAACATAACATCTCAAACATTATGTTTCATGGTACATAATGTTTGAAACGTTATGTACCTAGGTAAATCAACCCAAATTTCAACTGGGTGCTGGGATGATAGGGTAGATGCGAGAAAAGAAGAGTCAAGTTGTTAGGATCCATCATAACAAATATTAGAGCTTAGAATCACCAAAATTGGGCCTCATAGAGCATCCAATTATGGATGCTAACTTTATAGGACGGTAGATTGAGCCCCCACTTTAGCGTGCATATGAGGAAAAATCATGCTTGCGGTAAAGTAGACCAATGATTAAGAACAATATTTTCAAGGTCAAGGAGACAAAAAAACATCAAGCCCCTAATTGACTTAAGTCCTCATCAAATTCAAAACCAAGATAAAAGGGGCATCTCTCTCTCTCTCTCTCTCTCTCTCTCTCTCTCTCTCGCGCGCGCGCACGTGTGTGTGAGAGAGAGAGAGAGGCACGACCACTAGCCTAGTAAGGTATTGTCTTACTATGAATAATGCAAAGATAAAGTATCGCAAAATATGGAATTGATACTCTAGCAAGTTGTGTTATGCTAGTCAACCCATCAAAACAAAGTGGATCAATCCTTAAGGAAAGAATTGTCTCCATTAAGGGATCCTTAAAAGGAAGATCATTCCTAAGGAAAGTATTATCTCCAAAGGGATCTAGGAATGGAGGATTAGTCTAAGGATATGTTGAATAATGTACAAGGGAATGCTAATGTAAAGATGAACGTAAGGAAAGCATTGTCTCCTTGGACATATGTCAAAAGAGATTGTATTGAATCGTTGTGTGTGTGTAAATGTGAAGCAAGGAGCCAAGTGTATGTCGCACGATATATAAATTGAAAATGCTTTAACAAGAGTATACATGCACCTACAAGAGACTTTTTGCTATGAGATGCCCTCAATCAAAGACAAACCAAGGGAAATGAACACATAACAAAAGAGAGCATGAAAGGGATATGCTAACTCTGGGGTTAGTATGATCATATGATAACTCTTTATATCAAAATGAAATGTCATCATTACCCAAAGGTAGTAGAACTAAAAGAACAATTGAAGAAGAGAACGTAAGAGATACAAAGAAGAGTCTTTTTGGGCCAACATTACACAGACCAAAAATAATAGGTAGCTACCATTTTGTATCATCCCCAATCAGAAAACACAAAGACACATTTACAAACAGTGGCACACGCACAACATAACATGTAACGACATATAAAAGAAATGAGATACACATAGAAGAATGTTACAAAAGGTTGATTCCTTTATCACCATGCGCCAACACAAGAACAAGGGTAGTCTAAATAAATCTAAACAAAACATATAGAAAGAAAAACATCATGGGGGAAGCACATTACAACAAGAAAACACAAAGAATCCATCGTACAAGAGGAGCTAATCAAGCATATCTCCTGCCCCCCATCTTGGTCTATAGTGTTTAGTGATGGTGAGAAACATGCAAGAGGAGAAACATCAAGAATGATAGATAGAGCAATAGTCGGTTCCAAACAAGGACCATTCTATAAGGACGAGTCACATTGTTTGTCACGAGGATTAATAGATAGTTGTTTTGAAAATCTAGCTGGTAAATCATGATTAACATCAATAAGATCATACATATTATCAGAATCACTAGCGTGAACATCATCATTTGCATTAGAAATATTGATATCATCATCGCCAAGAGTATATTCTTATCCAAATTAATTGTTATAAAATCCAAGATACAAATAGAATTATCATGTTTGTTCAATTTCATTTTTTTCAAATTTACTTCCTCCCTTGGGCTATGCATGGGTTGGTCAAAGGGAATCAAGGCATCAATAGGTGTCTTAGGGGAGGAAAGGATTTGGGAAGCACACTCACGGGCTCGAGAACGACTTCACAACAACGGTCACAAGCACAATGGTTACATTTGGTTTTTCTTGAAATTTGGCTTGGTTTGGGATCAATCATCATCATGTCCTTTTCTTCTTAAAGGGGAAGAACGGAAGGAACCACACTAGGTTGAGAGACAACATCTGTATAACGTTAATAGGATATAGGAGGTGGAATAGACGCATAAATAGGAGGTGTAGGAAGAAGTCTAGGTCTAGGGAAAGAAGATGGAACAATCTCAGGAATGCTACTCACAAATCCTGTGGATTTTGAATTTTTGATAAGATAGGAAAACATTGTCTTTGCGAGGTTGGATTGGTTGAGGCATGGAAGGCAAAAATAAATCAAAGTCAAATTTCCCTCGACATGCTAAAGGTTGATAGAGAATATGATTAATTGTTATGATTTCTCCATCGTGGGGAATTTCATACACTTATGGATAGGAGATATTCTGGCTTTCATGGAAGTGAGCGAAGGAAGACCAAGTACAACTTGAACTGATTAGAAGTTGGGACAAAAAGGTGACATCTAAGGTTTTACCACCAACTTCTATGAGAAAAGTAATAGATACATGGTTAGGATAAGTAAAACCATTGAAATTTTTAATCATCACATCCGATTTGTCATATAGATCTCACTTCAAATGTCTAGTGTAAATATTTTCTTAAGTTGTAACATTCACCATACAAGTAGGATCTATAAGGACACTATGCAAAAAGAGATCATTAACCTTTTCTACAATGTAAAGAGAACTATTAGGTGCTTTAATTGTCTCTTTAGGATCAAATATAATGCAAATCTCAAGTTCAATTTTGGCTTGAATTTTGGTTCAGATTGACCTGTTAGGAATAACAGTCCACAAGCACAACTGAGAGGGGGGGTGAATCAGTTGTGAGACAGATTATTAAACTTTAAACTTAAAAACCCAAACTTCAATTTAAATGATAACACGGTAAATGCCAACACAATAACACAATCCTTGTTGTTGAGGAAACCCTATTAAAGGTAAAACCCCGGTGGGAATTAGCACCCACAAATGATGTACTGAGAGTATAGTATCCTTGTTAAAAGATTTATCCCTGTTAGGATCTTATTACAACATTATAGTACATAGTCCCTATTAAATGACATACCTTGTTAGGAGTCAATAGTAACAATGGGCTCACTGCCTAGGTACACTTCCCAAAGAAGGTTGAAGCCACACTCAAGGATTTACAATCCGAACAAGTGTATATAAGAAATATACAATCCAGTGAACTGTCTGATAGCAACTGTCTTTGCTTGGTCAGTTCCAATGAAGTACTATAATCACAAACTCTTCTCTACATCCATCAGTCAATCAAGCTTTGCAGCTTCCACACTTTTCTGCCTTTCAATTAACTTCTCATCATATCACTATCACATCTTTTCAAAGAAAAGATCTCTCATATATACCCTATTACAATAATTGATTAGGTCAGCCAAATAAGCTTTCCCAATAGATAAATAATTATTTAACTCCTTGCTTAGATACACAAGGTACCTAAAACAAGTAAACATCAATTACAATACATCAGATATAACCCAAGATCCGCAATCCATAATGCATCCTACATCACTGAAATCAACCCCAAATAGGTCTCCTCCAAAATACACGCCACAACTGAGTTACCGATAATCACTCGACTTGCGATCAATAAAAAATAGTCCTCAATATGCCTTTTGTCATCTCTTAAGCTCGCATAACCTGAATCATCATTGCCTACAAGATATACCCAAAATACAGAGGCTCGCTCTGTCAAGCATCACTGTCACAGTCCAGAAACCAATCTTCACTAAAACATCTGTAACATCTCTAATATGAAATATTAAGCCAAGCGAACTTAGGAATAAGGTCATCACACATCCTTCTTCATATCCTCATCTTCGCTTGTTCTGATTCATCCGTACAGTGTCCGTACACTTCTGTCAGTCATCATACAATAGTAATAACCAGTCTGTTCTCTCCACAGAAACATATGTTGACATCAATGAAAAAACATGAATTCCAACAACATCAATAGTACCCAATTCTGATATCATCCAACAATCTCCCCCTTTGGCATTGATGAAAACATATGGGAAAATCCATCAACCCAAAATTACTTTCTCAATACAATCTTCTCAATATCCTCAACACAAATCTCCCTAAAGCAGTAAGGATTTTCACATAGAATCTCTCCCCCTTTGGCAACAATGGAAAAGGGTGCCATATCTCATCTTTGATCTTCTATAAGGTGTATCTTTTTCAAATCTTCATGTCTAACAACCAGGTGCAAAATCACCTAAATGTGCTCTATATTGTTCCTGTGATCATTCCCCCTGAGGAGTAGATCCATACATCAAGTCCAGAAAATGATATAGCTCTGAAAGCCACTGGACTGATGCATGCCTGCATCAATTAATTACCACTGGGAGGGGCTCTCACCCCAAGCATGCTTCTAAGATACTCAAAAGAATCTTTTGACAAATGTTTTGTAAATATATCTTCTATCTGTTCCTTTGTGNCCACTGGACTGATGCATGCCTGCATCAATTAATTACCACTGGGAGGGGCTCTCACCCCAAGCATGCTTCTAAGATACTCAAAAGAATCTTTTGACAAATGTTTTGTAAATATATCTGCTATCTGTTCCTTTGTGCTAATATATTCTAGTCTATTCTCTGTCTCTGCTACCTTGTCTTTGAAGAAATGATACTTAATAGAAATATGTTTAGTCTTTGAACGCATTACAAGATTATTCAACATATTCACTGCGCTATTGTTATCACAAAAGATAACCGCTGGCTCTTCAAAAAATATTCCAATGTCCTTCAACATTTGTTTCATCCAAACAACTTGTGTACAATTTATAGCAGCAACAACATACTTGGATTCAATAGTAGACTGAACAATACAGTCCTGCTTCTTAATTAACCATGAAACCAACCTTTTTCCAAGGAAAAATGCTCTACCACTTGTACTCTTTTTATCATCCACATTACCTGCTCAATCATAATCAATATACGCCTTTAAAATAAAGTCATCTTATTTTTCATGCCATAATCCATATTCTATTGTTCCTTTCAAGTATCTGAAAATTCTTTTCACATCACCAAGGTGTGTCTCTTTAGATCTGCTTGATATCTTGCCACAATTCCAACTGCATTGGAAATATCTGGTCTGGTGTGAGTTAGATTTTGTAGACCTCCAATCATAGATCTGTACTTTGTCTGAAAAACACTTTGAGTTTCATCATTACTAGTAAGTTTATAACCAGTCACCATGGGTGTTCCAACAGGTTTACAATTTTCCATTCCAAACTTTTTCAACATTTCCTTAAGGCACCTGGTTGGAGATATAAAAAGACCATTCTTATTCTGATTAATTTGCAAACCAAGAAAAATTTTCATCTCACCAATCATTGACATTTCAAATTCATCTTCCATTTCTTTAGAGAACTTTTTACTCATTTTATCATTGCCTCCAAAAATGATATCATCGACAAAAACTTCTATGATTAAGATTCCATCTTCACCAGTTCTTAAATACAAAGTATTGTCTGCATTACCTTGTCTGAAACCAAGATGAAGTAGATACATGTCTAGTCTTTCATACCATGCTCTCGGTGCTTGTTTCAATCCATACAATGCTTTTTTCAACTTACAAACCATGTCTTCATCTTCTATCAAAGGAAATCCATCAGGTTGCTCTATGTATACTTCTTCCAAATCTCCATTCAAGAATGCAGATTTCACATTCATATGATATACTTTAAAGTCTTTATATGCAGCATAAGCAAGAAATAATTTCACAGCTTCCAACCAAGCAACAAGAGAAAATGTTTCTTCAAAGTCTATGCCTTCTTGTTGCGAGTAGCCTTCACAAACCAGTCTAGCCTTATTTCTTACCACTGTTCCTTCTTCATCCATTTTGTTTCTAAAAACCCATTTAGTTCCTATCACATTTTGTTTTTAGGTCTTGGAACCAATTCTCAAGTATTGTTTTTCTTTATCTGTTCTAGTTCTTCCTGCATAGCTTTAGTCCAAGATTCATCTCTACATGCTTCATCAGTAGTTTTCAGCTCAACTTGAGAAATCAAACAAATTTCATCTCTTACTTTAGATCTTGTCATCATTCCTTTACTTACATTACCAATGATTTGATTTTCAGGATGGTTCTTCTCAACGTACCTCAGAGTCTTAGGAGTCTCAGTAAGCTCAATTGATTCATCTTCAATCTCATCATCAATCATCAAAGGTTCTGTAGGCTCAATAGTGACCTCTTTTATCTCTGCAATCTGTCCATAGTCATACATTCTTTCTTGAATTTGAAACTTTTCATCTATCCTCACATTAGCGCTTTCAATCAACTTCCTCAATCTCATATTGAAACATTTATATGCTTTGATCTTAGTAGAATAACGAAAGAAGACACCTTTATCAATTCTAGCATCAAACTTCCCTATTTCATCATCTCTTTTGATGTAGCATTTACTTCCAAATATTCTGAAATAGTTTACAGTAGGAGTATGATCAAATCATAATTCATAAGGAGTCTTACTTGTACCTTCTCTGATATAAATTCTGTTAAAGGTGTACAATGTAGTACCAACAGCTTCTCTCCAATGAACATGTGATACATTTCCTTCCAACAACATAGTTCTGGAAGCATCTAATATTGTTCTATTTGTTCGCTTTGCTATCCCATTGTGTTGTGGTGTCCTAGGATCAGATGTCTGTCTGAATATTCCATGCTCTTCACAGTAGGTATTAAATAAATCTGAAGTAAACTGACCACATCTATCTAATCTCAATCATTTAATCTTTAAACCATATTCATTCTCAACTTTTGCTTTGAATAACTTGAATTTGTCAAATGCCTCAGACTTCTCTCTTAAATATGTAACCCACATCATTCTAGAAAATTCATCAACAAAAAGTATAAAATACCTTTCACCATAGTAAGATCTTGCTCTTGTAGGACCACACAGATCTATATGTACCAGATCCAACTTCCCTTTTTCTGAATAAGATTTGCTTTTAAAACTGCTTCTAGTCTGCTTCCACATAACACACTCTCTACACATAGTGTTAGATGGTTTCACAATCTTAGGTAGATCTCTTACTACATTTTTCATACTTGCCTTCACAATGTTATCGAAGTTGACATGACAAAATATTCTATGCCATAACCAACTATCATCAACCTTCACAATAAAAAAAGAAGCTTCAGATGTATTCAATTCAAATACATTACCTCTAGATTTAGTACCAGATACAATTAAGTCTCCTGATTTACTTCTGATAGAACATTTACCATCAATGAATTTCAGTTGATAACCTCTGTCCATTAGCTTTCCAACACTCAATAGATTATGCTTAAGTCCATCAACAAGAAGTACATTGTCAGTATTAGTCTTTCCATCTAGAGAAAAAGATCCAAATCCAATGATAAGCTTAGGAGTATTGTCACCAAATCTAACAACACCACCATCATATCTTTTCAGACTAACAAACTTGTTTTTATCTCCAGTCATATGATGTGAACAACCACTATCTATAACCCATTCAGATTTCTTTTCAACACATAATACTAAGGCTTTTTCTTCATGTATAGGTTCATCATCCTTAATAGCAATAAATCCAATTTCATCATAGTCAACAACATCATCATCAGAAACACCTTCACTAGCATAATAAAATTCCTTGTCTTTAGAATACTTTGATTTGTAAAACTTAGGTTTATGTTTTGGAACCCTTGTAGGACTTCGAGATGCAAAATGACCAATCTTGTTACATGAAAAAAATTTCAAAGGTAACTTGTCTTCAAATTTATCCTTACCTCTCTTTTCTCTTCTAGCGATCAGGGATACCACTTCATCTAGCTTCCTTTCTTCCTCCTGTATTTGTTCCCACTCATCAACATAGTCTCCAAGTTCTTCTCTTAAGTCACTATTGCTCGTGCTCACAATTCTAGATAAGGTCTTTTTGTTTCTATGCACAGTCGCCTTGAATGCTGACTCAACTTTAGGTAAAGAATCTCCCCGTTTTGCGGCCTCAAAAGTAGTTAGCTTTCCAATCAACATCTCTATATTGAAGTTCAGAGTCAAAGGTATAATATCCTCTATAGCTTGTAATTTGGTTTTATATGCAGGTGTCCGAGATTTGAGAATCTTTGCAATCACTTCTTCACTGTAAGTACCTCCAGAGTTTCTGATGCAAGTAACCACTTCAGTAATTCTCTGTGCATATGCTCTAATGTTCTCATCATCTTTCATTTTCAATGATTCCATCTTTGTCTTCCAGTTTTGTAGCTTCGCCTGTTTTGTAAACTTATCTCCTTCATACAGTGCTTCTAATCTTGTCCAAATTTCATGTGCATAATCTAAATCTTTTACTTTTGTGAATTCACCTTCAGAAAGTGTGCTGATCAATGATTCCCTTGCAACCATGTTACATGAAAATAAATTCTTTTCATCTTCAATAGATTTATCCAATTCATCCCCAGTCTTTATCTTTTCCTTTATTTTTGTGATCATCCAGTAGTCGATTCCCAAACATAGAAAATGTGTTCTCATCTTTTTCTTCCAACTGTCAAAGTTTTTAGGATCAAATTTTAGACTATCCTTCCTATAGTAAGTCATCTTCAGAATCACCTCAAGCTATTAAGCTTTCTCTCTAAGGACCAGTAGCTCTAATACCAATTGTTAGGAATAACAGTCCACAAACACAACTGAGAGGGGGAGTGAATCAGTTGTGAGATAGATTATTAAAATTTAAACTTAAAAACCAAAACTTCAATTCATATGATAACACAATAAATGCCAACACAATAACACAATCCTTGTTGTCGAGGAAACCCTGTTAACGGTAAAACCCCGGTGGGAATTAGCACCCACAAATGATGTACTGAGAGTATAGTATCCCTGTTAAAAGATTTAGCCCTGTTAGGAGCTTATTACAACATTACAATACATAGTCCCTGTTAAAAGACAAACCCTGTTAGGAGTCAAGAGTAACAGTGGGCTCACTGCCCAGGCACATTGCCCAAAGAAGGTTAAAGCCACCCTCAAGGATTTACAATCCAAACAAGTGTATATAAGAAATATACAATCCAATGAACTGTCTGATAGCAACTATCTTTGCTTGGTTGGTTCTAATGAAGTACTAGAATCACAAACTCTGCTCTACATCCAACAACCAATCAAGCTTCACAGCTTCCACACTTCTCGGCCTTTCAATTACCTTCTCATCATATCACTATCACATCTTTTCAAAGAAAATATCTCTTATATATACCCTATTACAATAATTGATTAGGTCAGCCAAATAAGCTTTCCCAATATACAAATAATTATTTAAATCCTTGCTAAGATACACAAGGTACCTAAAACAAGAAAAAATCAATTACAATACATCAGATATAAACCAAGATCCACAATCCACGCTCGCAATCCATAATGCATGCTACATCACTAAAGGCGGCCCCAAATAGGTCTCCTCCAAAATACACGCCACAACTGACGTCACCAACAATCACTCGACTTGCGATCAACAAAAAACATTCATCAATATGCCTTCTGTCATCTCTTAAGCTCGCATAACCTAGATCATCATCGCCTGTAAGATATACCCAAAACACAGAGACTCGCTCTGTCAAGCATCACTATTATAGTCTAGAAACCAGTCTTCACTAAAACATCTGTAACATCTCCAATATGAAATTTTAAGCCAAGTGACCTTAGGAATAAGGTCATCACACATCCTTCTTCATATCCTCATCTTCGCTCATTCTGATTCATCCGTACAGTGTCCGTACACTTCTGTCAGTCATCATAAAATAGTAATAACATGTCTGTTCTCTCCACAAAAATATATGTTGACATCAGTGAAAAAACATGAATGCCAACAACATCTGATGATATGTAACTGATTGAATGTTTGAAGATGTTAAGTTGATCATTGAAATGCAAAAATATAATGCAAGACATTAAATCAGTTAATGGATTGTATTGTCATTGATGTCAACTTGATATAATCTAATCGGTTATAATCAAAGTGTCAAAGACTTCAGAGAATCAGAGAGATAAAGATTATTTTTTCAGTAATGCATAAACGACAAGAATTCACTATGTGACTTCAAACACCGACGGTCAGTGGAACCCGATGGACAGAGATCACTGAAAGTTAAGTCATAGTGATGCCTGAGAAAGAAAACTGACGAGCATTACCGACGAGCAGAATCAAGCATACCTGACGGCTAGAATCATAGTGTAACCCAACGGACAAACATGCCCGAAGGACAAAAAACCTCGAAGGACAGTAAACCCTGAGGAGAAATGGAGTGTTGACCGAAGCTAACAAGAGTTAAAACACCGAAATTAACTGAAGTTTAGAAACGACAAAATATCTAGTTGGCAGAGCTAAATATAGACTTAACTGGTTGTTATCATTATTTTCATCGACAAGATAAAGCCAGAGATAAGTAAAGGATTTAAAACTGTTTTGTCCAGTTGGAAAGAAGATCTCTGCGAGATAAAACATGAGTTTTTCTTTAAATCTAATTGACTAATATTGTGGATCACACCAAGATCAAGAAAATCAAGAACCTAACAGCGGTGATATAATGTCTACATAGAGACAACTTAATTCATTACGAATTAAGGGGAGTGAATGAAAAAGAGGATGCTGGAGAGAAACTGATGAAAAACAACTTCATAGAGTCCTGATGAATCAAGCTGAGGAAAGAGCTAAATATTTCTACGGACACCGAGCAACAGAGCATAGCATCACCGAGAAGAAAAATAGCGGAGCAAAGGTATTGAAAAGATATATTGATCAGATTGGTTTTATGAGCTTACAATAGATCTGAAAATATGCAAGTATAAGTTGTATATGTGAAAAGATCATGCTATTTCAGTTTAACCATTGTTAGAGAAAGTCTCTTAACTGAGGAAGATTTAAAGATCCTTTCTATATTGAGATACATCCTAAGGAGTATCAAAAAGTTTGATCATGAAGATAGCATGAGATGCTAGATACCTATTGACAGGCCAAGTGAGTGTTTGATCAAGGAAGGTAGCATAGAGATGCCCGATATCAAGTGACAGACTAAACTTTAAATCCTCTAAGAAGGTCACACCTAATAGTGTGTTTGTAAACTTTAACAGGGTTGGCTCTTCACGAGCTCACTTCAAAAGAGTAAAATTTTTGGGTTACCGGTCCCAAGTGATTTTTCCCTTAACAGGGTTTCCACGTTAAAAATCCATGTGTCAATGTGTTTATGAGTCATTACTTTAGTGTTTTGCATTACACATAGCTTATCTGAATTGATTGGTATACTTAAGTAATTTACTGTTTTTCGGTAAATTGATAGTTTGCTATTCGGTAAACATACAGAATAAGGTTTACCAAATCATTTCGAGCAGTAGTAATTTAATAAGTATATTTGGAGGCATTCATCTTATAGGACTGAAGATAACTAGATGATTAATATTGTGGTACTAAGTTTTTGGGTTGATTAATTAGAATATTGTTGAGGTCACTGATTCACTCCCCTCTCAGTTATTACTAACAATTGGTATCAGAGATTGTGTGCATAGAAAGGGAGTTTAACAAATCAAGAAAAAGATCACAAGATGAACAAAGGACATGTGCCCAAGTTGAATAAAGACAACTTTGCATCATGGCAAAGCAAATAAGACTCCACTTATCATGTATTGGAAATGATGTTGTTCAATACTTAGATACTGAATATGTTTTGCCTATAGGACCTCACACTCTTGAGCAATTAAGAGAAAAGCATGAGCATAATCGCATGATGATAGAACTTGCCTCATCACTCTCCGATGCTGAGTTTGAAGGTGTCAAAACCTACACCTCTGCAAAGAAAATGTGGGATAATTTGAAGTTGGTACATGGAGGAGATGCCAATGTACTAAGAGCTAAGGCAAAAATCCTAAGTGGGAGGTTTGATGACCTAAGGATGAAAGAAGGAGAAAATATCACTCAGTATAGCTGCATAATCAAAGAGGTAGTCAATGCTATCTGAGGAGTTGGAGGTGTACTTGAAGAGGAGACAATGGTAAGTAAATATTAATAACCTTAATGCTTGCATATGCTATTAGAGTTTCTTCTATTCAAGAAATGAGAGCAGTTGCAAACAATACAGTTACTCTACATAGTCTGATTGGTAGATTGATTTCATTTGAGATGAATAACTCTGATAATAGTGTCTTACCATCTGTAGAATCTCCATTCAAATCTTCTTTGAAAATAAGTAATTCAAGTCATAGACATGCTACTATAAATTATAGTGAAAGTGATAATTACGAGGATCAAGGACTTGATGAGATTGAAACACTAATGGCAAGAAGATTGCAGAGAGCAAAGGTAGATACAAAGGTAAATTACCACTTGTATGTTTCAATTGTAAAGAGGTTGGACACTTTGCTGCAAGATGTCTAAACATAAGAAAAGATGACAGAAGTAATGACAGATCATATGAGAAGAAGTTTGATAGAGGTGATAATAGAGATTACCGAAGCAACCGACAATTTGACAAGAGAGATACCCGAAACTACAAGGAAAAAAGGAAGAAAGCTTGTTACCTAGCTGAGAACAAAGCTGATGACGCTGACACCAAATATGAAGAAGACATTGAGATGGTATTTGTGGCCATGAAGGATGACTCAGACAAAGAAGGAGAAAGGTATGAAACTGCACTCATATCTAAGGTTAGTAAGAATGATGTCTGGATCATAGATAGTGGCTGCACTCACCACATGACCGATGATAAGCAAAAGTTTGAAACTTTTGAATACTATAATGGTGGTTCAGTAAGAATGGATAATGCCACACCTTGTCCAGTTGAAGGTAAAGGAACTATAATGTTGAATAATTTGATATGCTTACTAGGTAAAAGGTCTGAATTATAATTTTGTTAAGTTTTTCACAGCTGAACAATTCATGTCACAGAGTAGCATTTGAAAATAAGAAGGCAAATATATTCAATGAATTAGAAAGGTTGATCGGAACTGGTGAGCAGACAAAAGGTAACCTTTTCTATCTTGATGACATTAACACCACTTGTTTAATGGCTAGAAACAAAGACATATGGTTGCGGCATAAAAGATTGTGTCATGTGAATTTTGACAATATGACAAAGATAAGCAACAAAAGGAATGTCAGAGGCTTACTGAGCATGACTAAGCCCGAGCATATCATGTGCAAGAATTGTCAAAAATGTAAGATGACAAAGTCTAGTTTCAAGAGTAAAACCCATACATCAAATGAAATTTTAGAATTAGTCCATATTGATCTATGTGGATCCATGAGGACAAAGAACTACTATCGAGATAGGTATTTTATTCTCTTTTTTTATTATTATTCTAGAATCATGACAACTATATTTTTAAAAGATAAATCAGAAGCATTCAAGATTTTTAAATGGTATAAGGCTATGGTAGAAAAACAAAGTGAAAAAAAATTGAAATGCTTAAGGTCAGATAGAGGAGGGGAATTTACTTCAGATGAATTCACTAACTATTGCAATGAACATGGAATTAAAAGACAAGTTTCTGCACCAAGAACACCACAGAAAAATGGAATTGTTGAGAGGAGAAACAGATCAATTGTTGACTGTGCAAGAACATTGATGATTGAGAAAAGAATCACTCAAACTTTCTAGAGGGAAGCTGTCAGTACTATTGTATACACATTAAACAAAGTACAATTGAAGAAGGACACAAAGTGAAAGAATACACCCTATGAGCTTTGGTATGGTCATAAACCCAATGTAAGTTACTTCAGAATCTTTGGTAGTCAATGTTATATTTTGAAGGGTGATAGAAATGGAAAACTTGACTCCAAAAGTGAAGAAGGTATCTTCCTAGGGTATTCAACCAAAAGCAAGGCTTATAAATGTCTTAACAAGTCATCTAACAAAATCATTGAAAGTGCAAATGTGAAA
>MU228396.1:643661-714065 GCA_018584345.1 Thuja plicata | reverse complement strand
AGAGGACTAAAATAGGTTTGTTTATACAGAACCTGAAACTCTACTTGAGCAATAGTGTATCACTCCCGAGAAACATAACATTGCACCCGAGCATCATGCTGCAATTACCGAAAATCATGAAAATCCTCAAGGTGATGTTCCGAGCGATGGAGGTCAGAATGAAGGTCAAGAAGCTAATTAGAATGATGAACACAAAGCTGAACCGAAACTTGCCAAGTATGTCAGAAGAAATCATCCACAAAATCAAATCATACGAGACAAGAAGGATGGAATGAGAACAAGAAGTAAGTCACTAAACACTAGATGTTTACTTTGTGATTTTGAGCCTAAACTTGTTTATAATGCACTTGAAAATGAGGAATGGGCCAGTGCTATGAATGAAGAAGAAATAGAACAGATAGAGAAGAACAGTACATGGACACTAGTACCGAGAATAGATGACAAGAATGTCATCGGTACCAAATGGATATTCAGAAACAAGCTAAATGAGAATGGAGAAGTCACTAGAAAAAAAGCAATGTTAGTATGCAAGGGATATGCACAAGAAGAAGGTATTGATTATGGTGAAACCTTTGCACCCATTGCTAGACTAGGAGTTAGAATCTTACTTTCTTATGCTGCATTTAAAGGATTCAAGGTATACCAGATGGATGTCAAATCTTCATTCCTAAATTTAATACTAGAAGAAGAGATATACATTGAGCAACTAGAAGGGTTTGTTGATCCAAACAAGAGAAACATGGTGTGTAGACTACATAAAGCCTTGTATGGATTAAAACAAGCACCTAGAGCCTAGTATGAAAGACTTCACTCCTATCTCATTAGCATTGAATTTGTAGGAACAAGTGAAAATAATAATCTGTACTTAAAAGAAGATACCGATGGTAATATTCTGATTGCTGAAATTTTTGTTGATGATATCATTTTTGGGGGAAATGAAATGTTATGCAAGTCATTTGCTAATGAAATGTGCAAAGAATTTGAAATGTCTATGTTTGGGGAGATCACATTCTTTCTTGGTCTACAAATTCTTCAATAATATGCATGCATATATATCACTCAGTCCAAATACATCAAGGAAGTGCTGAAGATATTCAAGATGAAAGATTTTAAACCAGTTGGAACACCTATGGCTACTAGATGCAAGCTGACAAAAGAAGACAAATAAAATGAGGTAAATCAAACCTTGTATAGATCAATGATAGGCAAACTAATGTATGTTTTTCATACCAGACCAGTNAAATACATCAAGGAAGTGCTGAAGATATTCAAGATGAAAGATTTTAAACCAGTTGGAACACATATGGCTACTAGATGCAAGCTGACAAAAGAAGACAAATAAAATGAGGTAAATCAAACCTTGTATAGATCAATGATAGGCAAACTAATGTATGTTTTTCATACCAGACCAGTTATAGCATACGCAGTGGGAATAGTTACAATATTCTATGCTAATCCCAAAGAATCACATATGACTGTTGTTAAGAGAATTCTGAGATATCTGAAGAACACCGAGGACTATGGCTTATGGTATAAAAGAGAAGGAAAATTTGAGCTACAAGTCTATACAGATGCTGATTGGGATGGAAACATTGATGACCGAAAGAGCACAACTAGAGGAGCATTCTTCATGGGTGATAGACTTGTCACATGGATAATCAAGAAGCAAGGATGCATCTCTCAGTCTACTGCAGAAGCAGAATATGTGGCTGCTGCTGCAAATTGCTCCAATATTGCATGCAACAAACAATTACTGGAAGGTATGAATATGAAGATTCTTGAACCAGTAATTATCTACTGTGATAATACTAATGCAATTAACATTTCTAAGAATCCAGTCATGCATTCTAAGACTAAGCATATTGCTATCAAGTATCACTATCTAAGAGAACAAGTGCAAGCAAATGAAGTGTTACTGGAATATGTTCAACCAAAGGAACAATTGGTTGATATATTCACCAAGCCATTACTGAAAGATACATTTGAGTACCTGAGACAGAGACTAGGGGTTCAACCCTTGTCTATTAGTCAGTAAGCTGACTAGGAGGTTGCATCAACCGATACCAAACCAGAAGATCATTCATGTTGATGCAAACACAGAGATGGACAACAACAGATACATCTATACATAGAAAGGTACAAATATGTACCGAACACCAGAGACATTGTATTGCTAATGGATAGGGAAATTCAAGGAATATATTATGTAAATGATGGAAAATGATAAAAACAAGGAGAAATATTTTTGTTTGGGATTGTTGTCAAAGGGAGAGATTATCTCATTATCATAAACGGAGAGATGATCTCATTATCATAAAGGAAAGATTAGGGAGAGATTATCTCATTGATAAGAAAAGATTATATCATTATCCATGAAGTGAAGTTCCTGAGAATCACAAGGAAGAGTTAATCAATATTCAAAGGGAGAGAAATTGATTACATATGAGATATCCATCTAAGGAAGAGAAGAAACAAAGGCAGAGAGTTCATACAAAGAGATGAATCAATGTTGTCAAAGGAAAAAGAGATTATCAAGAAGAGGAACAATCAAGGCAGAACACATACTAGAAAAAAGAAAGAAGATGCTACATCTATCTAATGAAGGGATTGAAGATTGAAGACAACCACTCTGCAAGAAACAAATCTAAGCTATTTTGGGCTTACCGAAAGCTAGACATTTGTAATAGTTACAATAGGAAAGCTTGATGAAACTGTATATTTCATATTGTATTAGTGATAATATAGTATGATAATGTGGTATGTTTCCATCAATGCCAAAGGGAGAGATTGATGACATGTAACTAATTGAATGTTTGAAGATGTTAATTTGATCATTGAAATGCAGAAAGATAATGCAAGACATTAAATCAGTTAATGGATTGTATTGTCATTGATGTCAACTTGATATAATCTAATCGGTTATAATCAAAGTGTCAAAGAATTCTGAGAGATAAAAATTATGCTTTCAGTAATGCATAAACGACAAGCATTCACTATGTGACTTCAAACACTGACGGTCAGTGGGACCCGACGGACAGAGCTCACCGAAAGTTAAGTCACAATGATGCCCAAGAAAGAAAACCGACAAGCATTATTGACAAGCAGAATCAAGCATACTCGACGACCAGAATCATATTGTAACCCGACGGACAAACATGACCGAAGGACAGAAAACCCTGACAGAGAAGCTCGAGGAGAACTGGAGTGTTGACTGAAGCTAATAAGAGTTAAAACACCGAAATTAACTGAAGTTCAGAAATGACAAAATATCTAGTTGGTAGAGCTAAATATAGACTTAACTGGTTGTTATCATTGTTTTCATATACAAGATAAAGCCAGAGATAAGTAAAGGATTTAAAGTTGTTTTTTTCCAGTTGGCAAGAAGATCTCTGCGAGATAAAATAAGAGTTTTGCTTTAAATCTAATTGGCTAAGATTTTGGATCACGCCAAGATCAAGAAAATCAAGAACCTAACAATGGAGATATCATGTCTATATAGAGACAACTTAATTCATTATGAATTAAGGGGAGTGAATGAAAAAGAGGATGCTGGAGAGAAACTGATGAAGAACAAATTCATATAGTTCTGATCAATCAAGCTGAGGAAAGAGCTAAAGATTTTTTCGGACACCAAGCAACAGAGCATAGCATCACCAAACAGAACAACAATGGAGCAAAGGTATTGATCATATTGGTTTTATGAGCTTACAATAGATCTGAAAATATTCAAGTATAAGTTGTATATGTGAATAGATCATACTATTTCAGTTTAACCATTGTTACAGAAAGTCTCTTAACCGAGCAAGATTTAAAGATCCTTTCTATATTGAGATACATCCTAAGGAGTATAAAAAAGTTTGATCACGAAGATAGCATGAGATGCCAGATACCTATTGATAGACCAAGTGAGTGTTTGATCAAGGAAGGTAGCATAGAGATGCCAAATATCAAGTGACAGACTAAACTTTTAAATCCTCTAAGAAGGTCACACCTAATAGTGTGTTTGTAACCTTTAACAGGGTTGGCTCTTCACTGAGCTCACTTTAGAAGAGTGAAAATTTTGGGTTACCGGTCCCAAGTGGTTTTTCCCTTAACAGGGTTTCCACGTTAAAAATCCATGTGTCAATGTGTTTATGAGTCATTACTTTAGTGTTTTTCATTACACATAGCTTATCTGGATTGATTAGTATACTCTAAGTAATTTACTATTTTTTGGTAAATTGATAGACTGCTATTCGGTAAACATACAGAATAAGGTTTAACAAAGCATTCCAAGTAGTAGTAATTTAATAAGTATATTTGGAGGCATTCATATTATAGGATTGAAGATAACTAGAGGATTAATATTGTGGTACTAAGTTTTTGGGTTGATTAATTGGAATGTTTTTGAGGCCACTGATTCACCCCCCTTCTCAGTTATTACTAACAACATCAGTAGTACCCAATTATGATATCATTCAACATGATCAATAAGGTTGATGACATTGTTGGCTATGGTACACTCAATTTCATAGTCAATAGCATTAGAATCAATGAGGTCTTGAATAACATGTTTTAAATGAAAACACTTCTCAGTATCATGGCCAATTTGACAATGGTATCGAAAAAAGGCTTTGTGATCAAAGGATTTAGTTAGAGGTTTGGATGTGTCAATTGGTTTAATGGAAGTGTTAAAAAATCAGCATTTATCAACTTTGACACCACATTCTAGAAAGATTTAGAATGAGGTGTACAATTACAAGAAGGTTTAAAAATAAATGACAAAGGATCCACACCTTTGGATGTTGTTGCCAACTCATCAATGTTATTTGATGAATTATTGATCTTGATGAAGGCCTTAGGTTTTTGAAACTTTTTAAAGGACCAAGATGCGACATCACTCTTATCAACTGGAGCCATTGGAGTGGTGCTCTCAAATTGAATCACTTGAAGCTGATAATTATGAAGCACTGTGCGCAATTGAGTAAAAGAAGAAAATTCAGAAAGTAATATCTTATCTCTAATGTCTTTTTGTAAATTATAAATAAATATACGTTGAATATTAATATCAGGTATAAGATAAGAAATCTCAACATGAAATGCTTAAATCTGCCAATGAAATCAGTCACTTTTTCTTTAACAACTTTACAATGCGTTAAATCAGTCAAAGAAATCTTAGGACCAATATTGTTTTGAAATTGATGAAAGCATTAGCAAGTTTTTGAAAGGAGTCAATGGAATAAGGAGGCAAAGAACAATACCATTGGAAGGCTTTGTCTTAAAGAGTTCTATTCAAAAATTTATTAATGAACCTATGATAATGAGAGAAATTACTTCACAATGTTTGAAAAGTTTTAACATGAGTCAAGGGATCACTTTTACCATTGTAAGTCTCTAAATGAGGCATTTCCATGTATTCAAGGATAACAACATGAATAATGTCTAAGGACAAATGACTATCAATGTATCAAGTAGGAATGTTGAAATTAGATTGATTCATGAATGCAATTTGTTGTTGCAAAGATGGAATAGTTTGAGCCAAGATATTGATCGTGGATTCGGTAGAAAGAGTGGTAGGAGATATGATTGAAAGGTTTGGACCATTATAGGAAATGGAATGAATGATAGAATATGAAAATAGAACATTGTTGTTGGTAGGCATAGATGAAGGTTGTGAAATACATGGAACACTTGAAGGATGAGGAACAATAGGATTAGGAATGATAACATGTGTAGGATTGATGTTTTGAATGGAAGTGGTTATGAGAGGTGGAGTATAAGTAGAGACATTAGGTATTGAAGTAGGAATAGGAATGAAAGTTTCAACAATAGTGGTAGGTGGAGTGAAACCTAGTTCTTGGGCACAATATCTAATAGGCTTGACATTTTTATCAATAAAATGGGAGATAATATGAAAGATATTAACACCATGTTCATCATTGTGAATAATCTTCCTCAAACCCTCTACTACGGAAATGACCTCGGCATTGGAGTTTTCTTGTCCTAACCATTGTTCAAAATTCTCAAAGTCACGGGGAGGATTTTGCACTTGCATAGGAGGAAATCTTAAGGTCTCATATTAATCATGAGAATAGTGGGAAGAGTTGTTATCAACAATACGAGGAATCTCATTGGTAGGCATGTTTGTCTCATCAAAATTCCTAGGAAACAAAGAGGACTAGGGATCAAAGAAAACCATAAGTCTACGAATTCTCCTAACCAGTCTGTTATAGGTAGGAATTAAGGTGATAACACTCATGCACAAGGAAAATAAAGGTAATTAGATCTAATGTAAATATGAACTTTTAAAGAGTTATGCAAACACTCATCAACTAAGCACAATTGCACTTTTAATAAAAAAAATCTAACCATCAAATCAAACATGAAGATATAATGTGTAAATGGGATCTAACAAAAAAAATCATAATGGAAATGTCATGTGTTGGGTTCATTAAAAATGTAAATGGGGTGAACCTAGAAGCAAAAAATACATACAAAGTATATCTAACCACCAAAATCAGAAGAGGAAATGTCATACTTAAGGTTCACAAAAAATGTACATGATTAAAAGGGAAAAAATGCAAAGGGATAGATTACTCCTCTTCAAACATGCACACTCGGAAGGAAGATGTCCCAATAGGATGAAGTAGGACCTAAGTACTGAATGGGACAATGATCCTTCGCTAAAATGTGTAATTGTGAAATGAAGAGAGATAAAATAAAAATGATAATGCACTGTAGAGAGATAAGTAGGAAAATAAAGACAAATCTGGAATTAAAGATTGATAACTAATGACCAGAAACCAAAAATAACTTAAATTGGGGTCTAGACTTCTGTACTGACCCGTGATTTCAATTTGGGCAGAAGTTGCAGGGTACAAAATGTTTCAAACATTTTGTACTTGGGAACATAATGTTTCAGACGTTATGTTCCTAACACTTTTGTCTGAAAATTGTAGGTTCTCTCTGATAGTTTTCGATCTTCCCAAAAAAGTTTTGACAACTTTGTCACCTGTTCCTACACACAAAAAATGGGGAAAATGTTGGGTAAAAAGAGTTTGCCTTGGTCAAATCTCTGTTTAGAAACCAACCTTAGACCACTATTTTTACCAAGGTAAATGTATGATTCACCTTGCATAAACCCTCATGAGAGGATGTAGAAATTTCTCATATTCATGAATATGTTTGAATGCTTCTTGAATCAACGGTGTTAACCTTGGAATGTAGAAAGGAATCAAGGATTTCCTCACAAATTCATGGAATTACGAGCGTCACTCCTAAATCTTCAGTGTATATATGCTTGATAATCACTTGCAATGAAGAAAGAAATCTCGTGGATGGAAGAAAGGATCTCCTTGCTTGATTATGAAATCCTCTACTTGGCCTTCATGAGAGAGAATATTGATACAATGGATAAGATTTCCTTCAATTTGAATTGGATGCCAATCTTCAAATCTTGAATCCAATTGCTTGAATGCTTGATTGCTTGGTCTCTATAAATGCTCAATTTATTGCTAGTGATATGAAAGTATATCAAAATGAGGAGAGATATGGTGTGACATACCTCATCTCACATTTCAAAATTAAAAAATAATCCAGGCCGACCATGAGATCTAATTTCCCATCTCATAAGGTTCCAAGCCAAATTTGAGCCAAAACAAGTGGGAACATAATGTTATATTCCTGGGTACATAACATTTTTAATGTTACTTACCTAGAAAAATCAACCCAAATTTGAAATGGGTGTTGGGATGATAGGGTAGATGTGAGAAAAAATAAATAGGTTTCTAGGATCAAGTATAAAAAACATCAGATCTCAAAATCATCAAAATGGGGTATAATAGAGCATCCAATTATGGGTTCTAAATTATTAGGATGATACATTTAGCCACCAATTTAGCGAGAGTATGAGACAAACTCATGCTCGTGATAAAGTAAACCAATGCATACAAACAATCTTTTCAAGGTCAAGGAGACAAATAAATATCAAGCCCCCAAGTGACTTAAGTCCTCATTAATTCCAAAACCAAGATAAGAGAGAGAGAGAGAGAGAGAGAGAGAGAGAGAGAGAGAGAGAGAGAGAGAGAGAGAGAGAGATTTGACCACTATCCTAGNAAGAGAGAGAGAGAGAGAGAGAGAGAGAGAGAGAGAGAGAGAGAGAGAGAGAGAGAGAGATTTGACCACTATCCTAGTAAGGTATTACCTTACTATGGATCATGCAAAGAGAAAGTACTGCAAAAGATGAAATTTATAGTCTAGCAAGTTGTGTTATGTTGGTCAATACATCAAAACAAAGTGGATCAATACTTAAAGAAAACATTGTCTTCATTAAGGGATCTTGAAAAGGAAGATCAGGATTAAGGAAAGCATTATCTCCAAAGGGATCTAGGAAATGATGATTAATCTAAGGATCTACTGAATAATGCACACAGGCATGATATTGTCAAGATGAACATAAGGAAAGCATTGTTTCCTTGGCCATCTGTCAAAAGAGATTGCATTGAATCATTGTGTATGTGTAAATGTGAAACAAGAAGCAAAGTGTATTCCCCCATGTTAAAGCGATTGCAAACACTTTAATAGGATTTAATTCAAGAGTTCTTTCCACTACGAGATGACCGCAATCAAGGACAAACAAAGATAAATGAACACATAACAAAAGAGATAATGAAAGGGATATACTAACTTTGGGGTTAGTATGATCATATGATAACTCATTATATTAAAATGAAATGTCATCATTCCCCAAAGGTAGTAAAACTAAAATCACAATCGAAGAAGAGCACGTCAGAGATACAAAGAAGAATATTTTTGGGTTGGCATTACGAAGACCAAAAAGAGTAGGTAGCTATCATTTTGCGTCATCCCCAATCAAACAACACAAAGAAACATTTA
This sequence comes from Thuja plicata, assembly GCA_018584345.1. NCBI lineage: Eukaryota > Viridiplantae > Streptophyta > Pinopsida > Cupressales > Cupressaceae > Thuja > Thuja plicata. The sequence goes on along the minus strand of MU228396.1, from coordinate 705,191 downwards.
CAAATAGTGTCACATGCACAACATAACATGTAATGAAATATAGAAGAAATGCAATACAAATAGAGGAATGTTATGACATCAATTCCTTTATCACCTTATCACCTCGCACCGATAGAGAAATGAGGCTCGTCTAAATAAATATGAAAAAAATGTATAACAAGAAACACATCACGAGGGAAGCACATTACAACAAGCACACACAAATAATCCACCGCACAAGAGGAGCTTATCAGGCATATTGTCTGCCCCCCATATTGGTTTGTAGTGTTTAGGGATGGTGGGAAACATGCAAGATGAGAAACATCAAGCACTATATATTGAACAATAGCCAATTCCAAACAAGGACCATGTTGTAAGGATGAGTCACTTTATTTGTCACTAGGATTAAGAGATAGTTGTTTTGCAAATCTAGTTTGTAAATCATGATTAATATCAATAAGCTCATACATATCATCAGAATTACTAGCATCAACATCATCATTTGCATTAGAAACATTGAAATCATCATTGTCAATAGTATCTTCTTCATCCAAATTAATTGTAACAGTATCTAAGATACAAATAGAATTATCAAGTTTGTTCAATTTCATCTTTTTCAAATTTACTTCCTCCCTTGGGCTATGCATGGGTTGGTCAAAGGGAATCAAGGCATCTGTAGGTGTCTTAGGGGAGGAAATAATTCGAGTAGCACACTTAGGGGCTCTAGCACAATGTTTATGGTGACGGTAACGAGCACAATGATTACATTATTTTTTCTTGAAATTTGGCTTGGTTTAGGATCAACCAACATTAGGTCCTTTTCTTGTTTAAGGGGAAGAACAAAAGGAACCACACTAGGTTGAGAGATAACATTTGTAGAATATTTATAAGATATAGGAAGTGGAATGAAAGCATAAATAGGAGGTGTACGAGGTGTAAGAAGAAGTCCAGGTCCAGGGAAAAGAGATGGACTGATCTTAGGATCGCTAAGCTTACAAATTCTATGGATTTTGAATTTATGATAAGATAGGAAAATATTGTCTTTGTGAGGTTGGATTGGTTGAGGCAATGAAAGACCAAAATAAATCAATGTCAAAATTACCTTGACGTGCTAAAGGTTGATAGAAAATATGATTAATTGTTATGGTTTCTCCATCTTGGGGAAATATCAAACACTTATGGATAAGAGAGATTAATGCTTTCATGGAAGTGAGCCAAGGAAGACCAAGTCTAACTTGAAATTGATCGGAAGTTGGGATGAAAAAAACATCTACGGTTTTGCCACCAAATTATATGGGAAAAGTAATAGAACCATATGTAGGATATGTACATTAAAAGTTTTGATCATCACATCAAATTTGTTAAAGAAATCTTGCTACAATTGTCTAGTGTAAAGATGGTCTTCAGTGATAACATTCACCATACAAGTAGGATCTATGAGAGCGCCATGAGAAAATAGATCATTAACCTTTTCTACAATGTAAATAGGACCATCAGGTGCTTTAATCGTCTCTTTAGGATCAAATGTAATTAAAATCTCAGGTTTAGGTTTGGATTAAGCTTTTGGTTTAGATTGATCAATAAGTTTGAAAAAATTGTTTTCTTCAGTACACTCAATGTCATATTCAATAGCATTAGAATAAATGAGGGCTTGAGTAATGAATTTAAAACTGAAACACTTCTCAATATCATGGCCAGGTTGACCATGGTATTGACAAAAAGATTTGTTATCAAAGGATTTAGGCAGAGGTTTGGATGTGTTAATTGATATAATGGGAGAAAGTGTTAAAAATTAGCATTAATCAACTTCAACATCACATTATGCAAAGATTCATAAAGAGGTGTAAAATTATAAGAAGGTCTAAAAACAAATGACACATGAGCCACACCTTTGGATGTTGCCGCCACTTGCTCACCAATGTTGTTTGATGAATTATTGATCTTGATGAAGCCCTTAGGTTTTTTAAACTTTTGAAAGGAATGGGATGCAACATCAATCTTATCAACCGAAGCCATTGGAGTGGTTCTCTCAAATTGACTCACTTGAAGCTAATAATTATGAAGCATTGTGCACAATTGAGTAAAAGAAGAAAATTCAAAAATAAATATCTTATCTCTAATGTATTTTCCTAAATTAGCTATGAAAATATGTTGAACATCAATATCAGGTACAAGATAAGAAATCTGAGCATGCAAATGCTTAAATCTACAAATGAAACCAGTCATTTGTTTCTTTAACACCTTGTTTACAATGCATCAAATCAATCAAAACAATCTTAGGCCCAATATGGTTTCGAAACTTTTTGATGAAACCATTATCAAGTTTTTGAAAGGAGTCCATGGAATAAGGAGGAAAATAAAAATACCATTGCAAGGCTTTGTCTCAAAAGGTTCTTGTAAATAGTTTAGCCATGAACCTATGATCACGAGATAAATCACTACATAACGTTTGAAAAGTTTTAACATGAGTCAAGGGATCACCTCTACCATTGTAAGTCTCTACATGAGGTATTTCCATGTATTCAGGGATAAGAACACAAATAATATCTAAGGACAAAGGACTATCAATGTCACAAGTAGGAATGTTGAACTTAGATTGATTCATGGATGCAATTTGTTGTTGCAAAGATGAAATGGTTTGAGCCAAGATATTGATAGTGGATTTGGTAGAATGAGTGGTAGGAGACATGTATGAAAGGTTTAGACCATTATGGGAAATGAAAGGAATGGTAGAATATGAAAATAAAACATTGCTGTAGGTAGGCATAGATGAATGTTGTGAAATACATGGAACACTTGAAGGAGGAGGAACAATAGGATCATGAATGCTAACATGTGTAGGATTGATGTTTTGAACATAAGTGGTTATGAGAGGTGGAGCATAAGTAAACACACTAGGTATTGAAGTAGGAATAGGAATGGAAGTTTCAATTCTAGTGGTAGGTGGAGCGAAACCTAGTTCTTGGGCACAATATCTAATTGGCTTGAAATTATTATCAATAAGATGAGAGATACTACACAAGATATTAACACCATGTTAATCATTGTGAATTATCTTCCTCAAACCCTCTACTACGAAGATGGCCTAGATTGGAGTTCTCAATTCATGGGAAAGATTTTGTAGTTGCATAGGAGGAACTATTAAGGTCTCATCTTCATCATGAGAAGAGTGGGAAGAGTTACTCTCAACAATAAGAGGAATCTCATTGGTAGACATGTTTGTCTCATCAATATTTTTTTGGAAACAAAGAGGACTCGAGATGAAAGGAAATCATAAGTCTATGGATTCTCCTAACTAGGATGCAATAGGTAGGACTTAAGGTGATAACACTCATGCACAAGAAAAACAAAGGTAAATAGATCTAATGTAAATATCAACTTTGAAAGAGATAAACAAACACTCATCAACTAAGCACAATTTCACATTTAATGAAAATACATCTAACCATCAAATGAAACATGAAGATCTAATGTATAAAGGGGATCTAGCACCAAAAATCAGAATGGAAATGTTATGCGCTGGGCTCATAAAAAATGTACATGGGGTGAATTTAGAAGTACAACATACATACAAAGGATATCTAACCACCAAAATCAGAAGAGAAATTTTCATACATTGGGTTCATCAAAACTGTACATGATGAATATGGAAGCAATGCAAAGGGGTAGATTACTCCTCTTTAAACTTGCACACTTAGAAGGAAGATGTTCCAATAGGATAAAGTAGGACCTAAGCATTGAATGAGATAATGACCCTTAGCTAAAATGTGTAAATTGTGAAATGAAGAGAGAAATGAAAATGATAATGCAATGTAGAGAGCTAAATAGGAAAATATAGACAGATCTAGAAATTATAGATTATTAACTAACTACCAGAAAGTAGAAATAACCTGAATCGGGTCCAAATGTTGTACTGGACTGTAATTTTAATTTGGGCTAAAGTTGCAGGGTACAGAAAATTTCAAACACTTTGTACCTGGGAACAAAATGTTTCAGACATTCTATTCTTGGAACTTTTGTCTTAAAATTGCAGTGTCTCTCTAACAATTCCCAATCTTCCTGGAAAAGTTCTGACAACTTTGTCACCTATTCCTACACATAGGAAAATAGGGATTTTTTTTGGTAAATGTGGTTTACCTTGGTCAAACCCCTGTTTAAGAATCAACCTTGAAAATGAAAGGAAATTAGATAAGGAAATGTATGTAAAAAGGTAAATGTATGATTCACCTTGCATAAACCCCCATGAACGGATGTAGAAATCACTCATATTAATGAAGATGTTTTAATTTAGCTTGAATCAAAGGTGTTGACCTTGTAATGTAGAAATAAATCAAGGATGCCCTCACAAATGCATGGATATATGAATGTCACTCCTAGATCTTCATTGTAGATATGTTTGATAATAACTTGTAATGAAGGCAGAAAGCTTGTGGATGTAAGGAAGTATGATTGTGAACTCCTCTACTTGGCCTTCATGGGAGACAAACTTTCTACAATGGAGAATATTTCCTTCAATTTGACTTGGATGCTTGAATGGAGACTAGATGTTGGATGTTTTCCTTCAAATATTGAATTCAATTGCTTGAATACTCGATTGCTTGGTATCTTGGAATGCTTAATTGCTTGCAATTGATCATGAAAGAATATAAAAATGAGGAGATAAGGGGTAATTATAAACCTCATCACACATTTCAGGATTAAAAAATAAGCTATTTTCTAATCAAAACTGTGACATAGGGATTTAGGATAAATTTGAACCAAAACATGCAGAATCATAACGTCTCAAACATTATGTTCCTGGGTACATAACATTTGAAACATTATGTACCTAGGAAAATCAACCCAATTTTGAAAATAAGTAGGTTTCTAGGATCAATGATAATGGACATCAGATCTTGAAATCACCAAAATGAGGCCTAATAGAGCATCCAATTATGGGTGCTAACTTTTTAGGACAATATAGAACCTAATGTCTCAACCGCTAGTATCACACTCAGAAAGCTATTGCAAAAGCACAAATGGTTACATGGAAAGGGAAACTGTATACAATAAGGACAAACAACATTCCATGATATAACCCACTAGAAAATATATGAGAGCATGGAAAGAAGAGAGAATCGATGAATCCAACAATATAGAAAGTTGAGTTATGCTAGGTGATGCATCGGAGAAAGAGAAGGAAAGAGTAGAAAGGCTAGCAAGTTGTACTATGCTAGTTCCACTCATCCAAAAGAGAGTGATAGCATGAGAATTGATGTTGTAGAAAGTTGTATTATACTAGTCAAATCTACCTTAGAAAATTTGTGCATAGGCCAACTTTAAAACTTTGCACATGGGGCAACTTTGAAATTTTGTGCACAAGAAACTTCTAAAACTTTGCATACGGGGTGACTTGGAGGATCAATATTATGGAAAGCATAGTCTATGTGTGGATCTATGGAAAAGAGATTAGTCTAAGGATAAAAACAAGTCAGTCTAAGGACCATAAAAAGCTACATAATGTACAAGGAGGCCATATGTATTCCCCCTCCTTATGATAGAAACACAGGACTATGGTTCCATTATAAGGAAAAGAGAACAAGGATACCTACTTCCAACAACAATGAGATATCCTTAATACAAAAATGTATGCCAAAACCTTAGTAAGGAGTGAAAACTCTTGTTAGCTTAGGAATAGATAATCATGAAAGGATTTCTGCAAGTGGGAAGAGACCCTTGAAGGTAAGAGATATTTTTTACAAGACATATAGCTTAAAGAGGATTTCTTGAACACAGATAACATGTTCAGAAAAATAGGGGGAGGTGAACAATAATGCACCCTTTTTAATCCCCCTATAGCTAGGTGAAAAAGAGATTCTTGATGATGGATGAAACACTCTAAGCCCCCAATTAAGGGTATTTTTTTAGGATATACATGCACTTTCCAAGAAAGGAAAATGTTATAATTTTGGATGTAAATCTCCCGAAAAAGAGAAGATCCTTACATAAACAAATAATCTCCATGCAAGAAAGGATATCACGTGACAAAACAATACCACATAACTAAGAGAAAGGGAATCCTTATAAAGGAAAACGAGATTTAGAAATGAAACCTTGCTCCCCAAGGGTTAAGACAACATATAAGATAACCCATTATATACCCTAAGTGATATAGCTTTTAAAATAAACATGCACTTTCAAGCAAACATAAGGTTGTAACTTGGGATGCAAATATCCTAAAAAGGAGAAAATCCTTATGTAAAACAACAAATACATGCAAGAAAGGACAACATATTATAAAATAAACAAGTCAACAAAGGGATATTGGATTTTTTGGAAAGGAAGAAAAATACAAAAAATGAGGAAGGACGATCAAGTATACAAACCTTCCATATTGATAGGAAAGGGAATACTTGGAAAAGGACAACACATTATACACCCCAAGTGAAAGTTCATTTATAATAGACATGTGCTTTCAAGAAAATAAAAGGTTATAAACTCGGGATATAAATCTCCTAAAAAAGAGAAGAACCTTAATTAAACAAATAATTCTATGCAAGAAAGCATATCATGTTATAAAAGACACAACTCAACAAAGGGAGTAAATGGGTCCTTGGGATAGGAGAGTGAAATAGTACCCTTTCCTGCCAAGTGTGGAGATAAGGAATATGGTAGACTATTATATTTCTCACAAAGTATGATTGCACCTAAAATTACACCACCATAAATGACAATGGGCCCGCAAATGATATGGTAGAAATGCCACATAGTGAAGAGAAAGATAATAGGAACTTAGATGTTATTTAGAATAATCATGAAAAAGATTCCATTCATTGTTACATGCGATATTTGAATTATACCACAATAAATGAATTCTTGAATTTTACAGTTCAAATCATAACATTCATTAGTCTAATGGCCATGAATTTAATGATACATACAAATGGAAGAATTTTATTATTTGTGTTTGCTGTTTTTTCGTTTGTTTTTCAAAGGAAGAGTAATTAAGTTGGCTTTAAGAAGCTAAAACAAAATATTATCCTGTTGTCATGAGGAATTAAGAGAATAATTTATAGATTGGTTGGACAAATGGGGAGGTTGGAAACCTAGAGTCTCTTTGGAAAAATGTGATGTAGATTTCTCATGGGTTTCAATGCTTTGTTGCACACATCCTATACCATGTCCAAGATAAGTGTCTATTTTGGGTGGGATTGATTGAAATTTAAAGAGCCCAATAAATATATAGACATGTGTCAAAAGTAGGTGTTTGGTTATAATATTCAAGGAATTTTTTTTACTACAAAAGGTTGGTGTGAAGTCTAAAGCTCCCCAATCACCATCTTGAAGAGTTGATGGTGTGCTTGCCCGTATCAGAGAAAGAATTGAAGAAAGAGGTGGATATTTCATATGAATACTGTTGAATTGATTAGGATCCTTATGTTATAAGGTTGAATTTGTGGAAGGGAGGACATCAAGTACATTATCCTCTTGAGGATTATTATTATATGTGTATGGTATTGCATGATAGTCGGGTTGTGTAGAAAATTTTACAATAATCATTGGTTTGATTTGAGGGGTATCATCTTGATTAGGTTCTTTATTCTCAAAAGATTCATTTGGAAAATAGAGAGAATCAAGGACATCATCCTCTGCTTCTAAGACATTTCCATGAAAAACTTTAGGATAAGGACATACACAACTCATTAATGCTTCATCTCTAGAGGGAAGATTATTGAAATGGAAAGGAGGGAAAATATCATTTAGGGAATTAGGGAATATATCACCCTCTTCTTCCAAAATATAATCCTCTTGCACCAAGGGAGTCTCATGGGAGAGATGCATATCAAGAGAATAATCAATATCATTCTCCAATGGTTCATCCCAAAGAGGGAGATCATTGAGAGAAGTGTTAAAATTATGTTCTTGCATTAATATGTCCCCATGAGGGAGATAACCTTTGGGAGAGGAATCACTGAGAGGTTCATAAAGGGGATTGTTTTACCCCTAAATCCTTATATCAAATTAGTCAAATTTTGGAAAAAAAAGATAGTTTATGAGGTTAAGAGGAAGAATTAGTAGAGATGAAGTCATCAAGGAATTCATCCATCATATCAAAGTCTTCACCACTAAATGGATCATCAAACACAATAAAGATTTGTAGAAGGAAATCAAAGTTTTTGTAATGAACCAAGCTAATGTGATGAAAAAAAGAATAAAAGGAACTAATCTAAAAACACATAACAATACATGTAAGGAAATATTTTTGGATTTTTATTATTTTTAACTCAAAAATGCAATGCAATAATGAAGCAGTTCTATGAAGCCAATATGCAATCTTTATGTCTTTTTTATCAATGAACTAAAATTTGAAACTAAATGCATAAAATGTAACTATGAAATGCATACAAATCAGATCTAAACACCAAATCAGAAGTGGAAATGTTATGATTTGGGTTCACCAAAATGTACAATAAGAAAAAGGTAAGCAAGGTAAATTTCTCATCCTTTTCATAATACACAATCTAAAAGAAGATGTATTAATAGGCTCAAGTAGGACTTAAGTTGTAAGTGAGTCAATGATCCTTTGTTGATAATGATATTGATTGAAATGATTTATAGGAGTGATGCAAGATATAGGGATAAGTAAGAAAATATATACTATTTTAGAAAAGATAGACTGAGATAAAATAGACAGGAAGCTATAATGACCTGAAATGGGGACCCAAGAACTGTACCAACTTGTAAAGTAAATTTGAAGGTGATATTCCAAGTAAAAAATTCCCAAGGTGTTTTGTTCCCGGGAACAAGAATCCTAGGGCATTTTGTTCCCAGGGATTTTACCCGAATCCAGTTGTGCTCTTCTCGATAGATCTTGTACTCTTCAGAATAGTTCTGACAACTGCACACCTGTACTTGTATATAGAAAAATAATGAAGAAGGTTGGATAGAGGGGTTTTCTTATCCAAACCCCTGTTTAGAATCAAACTTGAAATTAAATGAAAGGGTAATGTCATATAGTAGAGACTAGATTGAAAAATAGAATATGTTATACCTTGGCAATGCAAATGCTTCTTTGAATATGATTAACTATGTTCGTGCAATATATTTGACTTAACACAAAAACCCAAAAGGAAATCATGAAAGAAACAAGCTTATGTGATGGATGTTGTAATTTGCCACAATGCTTGATTGAGAAGAGGAAAGAATATGCAGATGTGGGTGTATCTCCTTCCTTGATAGAAAAATCCTTTGCTGGGCCTTCAATGAGGGAAATAATTTTGATCCATGGAGAAGAACATCGTGAATGCTTGAGAAGAAATCTAGATATTGAATGCTTTCATTGATTGCTTGATTTTGAATCCAAATGATTGATGATATTGATCATGGTTACCAAAATAAGGAGAGATAGGGTGTTTGTAAACTCAAGCAAGACATTTGTAAATCCAAATATCCCACTAAATTGCTGAGACATGACCCCAATTCAAGTTTGGGCCTAATATTTGAGGAAAAAAACACCTTGGGTGTTATGTTCCTAGGAACATAATGCCCAAGGAATTATGTCCCACCCAATTAGAGCTCAAAATAAAACAACATATCCTGGACAATTAGGGGATGTCAGATTACAAGGTACAATCGATTTTAAGATTGGAATAGAGCACAAAGGTCACAAATGAAAACATAGGGCCTATGTGATGAAAAAAATTATTGGATTGGAGGAAAAATAGAGAACACTTAGAAAAAGAGGCTTACCTCTATTTTAAACAAGTTTTAAATGAAATAGAACCTAGATTTGAATTTAGGTGTCCATTAAGTGTCATATGAAATCCTACTATTAAAACACACTAAGATGGGCGCTAAAAAATCATGAAATTGTACACACATGTTATGTGCTTACAACTTACAATGATGCAATATCTTAATTTTCAAGCAAGTTAGCAACTCATATTAGAAACAAGGAAATAACATGTATTTTTCAATTTTATGGAAAACCACATTTATAATTGTTTTCAAGAAAGTTAATAATTCCTGATACTTTCTAGTAATTTCATAACCCAATAATTTTAATTGATATCTAGCAGTATTTTTTACTGTCACATTTTATAGGACTGATCCTCACTAAAAAAACTAATTCAAGGGAGTTCACATATTCACACATAGAGACATACAATTGTATTCCTTCAAGTCAAGGTCAAGGGTGTGTTGATGCACAAGTGGTAGGGAAGAATAATATATATTATATAACTTTGTGTACTACAAGAGACCACCTTAAGGTCATACGTTATGGAAAATTCATATAGAAAGGTACCTTCTACTTTGTAAGAGCTGATAAATAGGAAGGTTGTTTAACTCTTCCTACTTAACTACTAGACAAAGCTCATCAAAATTGCCCATATTAATACACAATAATGATGGTATACAATAGAGTTGTCACACTTCTTTATGTTTAAGTGGCTTCACAATGTCTCATTATATCTTCCACATTGAAAATTATGGTTCATAATCAACTAATATGGAGTAGTGATGTTATAAAATAGAGTACATAAGAAATATTTTTTTAGTCTGAGTGACCCACAATGTCTCAATATATATTTAAAATTCAAAAGTATAATTCATAATGTCAAATGTTCCCAATCTATACTAGAGACGTATTGGACACCTTGTTTTAATAATTTTCAATTTAGGATTATCTAGATTCTCACATTGTGCTCCAATGTACAGTTGAAGTCACAAACTCTAGTGGATACTTACATTTAGCAAGACCTACCACATGACTATGAAAAAATGATCATTAGCGTAATGACAAGAAGAAAACATCTAGTTAGAAAAGAAAAATTGTCAAATAGTTAAGATGAATCACACAATTGGCCTATTCCTTTATGCCTTTAAAATCCCAAACACAACATCAATCAAACTTCAGAATTAGACATTTTTATTGTAAAAGAAATAATAGTTGTGTAAAGAATATAAAATAAGTGTATTATTATTATTATTATTAAAATAAGTATATTTGTCTTGGCAAGGTTTACGAAGTGAATGCATTTCTTGCATATTTGTGAATATAATAATTAATTTTATTTATTTTTAAATAATTTATTAAACAAAAAATGATTCTTAAATTATTTATTTTAGTGGACTTGTAACTTTCACAGTAGTAACTAATCTCAAAATAACATCAACCACTAGTCACAGTAATAATATTAATATTAATATTAATACTATTTAACATTAGTTTTTATTTTAAGCAATTTTCCATGATACAAGTAAGAATATCATTAATATACTAAAACTATCCTACATGAAATATGGAAAACTAATGCAAGAGGGTACTCCCCTTTGCTCAAAATTGAAAAACACAAAACGTTACAAAATAGAGACTCAGTTTTGAAATTTCCTCCAAATTGCAAAAAAGAAATCCAATTAATTTTTCTAGAAATCTGTAAATAGGTCATTAAAGACATGGCCTATTAATCAAAGAAAAATTTAGTGGCGAATGTTTTCCAATTGGCTAATATTTCATGTTGGCATTTTGAAAATGGTAAATAATTCGGGACCGAACAAGGTGGCCAGTTCGCCCCAGCTTTATAAATTTTTGGTCAAATGCACTTCCATTTGCTCTATTTTTTTAATTAATTAATGGTATCAATATAAATCTTTCGCCGATAAAATCTACGTATTCCAAATGGTATATTTGATATTTTTACCAGCAATTTCGGAAGTGTGTCGTAATTTGATGGCCATAATTCGCCAACAACCATAAAATTTTCTATTTGCATGAGGACCCAATTCTCTTGGATTATTTCAGAAGCGTGTCTTAATGCACTGTAATATTCTCCAATTTTATTATAAGTTCATCCCAATGGATGGTCTATAAATCTCATAGAAAATTACATAAGACGTGTTAGAATTAAGTAAGATTCGCCAAACACTTGAATATCATTTAAAATTCTCGTTGAATTTTCCAAATATGGATTGGTATAAATACAATCAAAGATCATTTTTCACACAATTTGGTTAGTTCTAAGCTCTCAATTCAGATCAATAGCCACGTTTCATACTAGGAAAAAACACTGTTACATTTCCGAATGCTAGTGCTACTCACTGAGAATCTAAAGGTAAGTGATTTTTTTTAGTGTTATAATATTATTCTTCTCAACCTGTTTGCAATTTTTAGTTCATTCTTATGGAGTGGGGAGATCTTAGAGAAATATTTTAGGCCGACCTATGAACAATTAATCATGTAGTCTATTATTGCTTCTTAATCAAGTAGATAGTTTTTTACAACCTTTATTTCAGTGGAGATGTTAAACAGGAAGAGGGGTAAGACTCTTGAATGTGGCAAGGGCCAAGAGAGGCCAACAAAATGTATAACCTTACTTCATAATTTGGCACTATTTGTGTTCAAAATAATGAAGGTATATCATCACAACTATAAGATTCAGAACCTGCACTTAATATTGAAGAAGGAAACACACTTGATATCTCATATGATGATGAACTTGAAGAAGATTTTCTAGTCGATACCTAGGGTAGTGTGAATGAGATAATCGACTTGGTTTAAAAATACAACATCGTAGTTGATGAAGATGCACGTAAGGGGAAAAGAAAATCCAAATAAAAAATGGGCCGGGAGGGATATTTCAAGGAATTTTCAAATTGATTGAGTGTCAAAGTATCCGTTCATTGAACAAGTGGAGAATTTGAAGAAAGGTGAGCCTCTAATAAAATGTAGGTGTAATATTTGTAGTTGGAAACATAATAAGGAAAAGAGGTTGCAGCTAAAACTTGACACCATAGAGAATCATATCGATAAAGTTTATGAAAAAAATCATAGATGGAATTGAAAAATCAATGATAAGATGGGAAAAAGAGAGTAATGTCAGAATGTTAAGTATGCCTTAGAATATAATGTGCATTTGAAAAGATAGACAAATCCTATTGAATGCAAAGGTTCTATTGAAGCTATTTTTGGAAAATTAATGATAGTATAACAAATGGGAAAAGATGTTTAGTTAAGTGTTATTTTTTATTTTTTGAGTAGAGGGCGTGCTATGATAGGCTACCTAGGAATAAATTCTTTATTAGACTTTTTGAAAGTTCCTAGCTATCCTAACAGTCATTAGTCAGTAAAAAGAGAATGGGAATGGGCAAGTGATCTTGCTGAGGTTGAAAAACAAGATATAAAGGAAAAATAAGAGAGTCAAACTTTATTGCATTGTCTTTATATGAAGTTACGACAATAGATAATATGTCTTGGGTATGCATGCATGTTTATACTATGTAGAATCATGTCTTTCAACCTCATCTACTATCTATTTATAAAATGATGGAGAGTGTGACAATGGAAACTCTATTTCAACTAGTTACGAGTTATTTAATTGAATATGGAGGTAAGGATGATTTGATGATTGCAAAAAATTTGGTATGTATAGGAGCGGACGAAGCTTTAGTAATGCAAGGTCACAGGAGTGGTCTTTGCATAAAGATACAAAATTCTTGTTCACCCCACATGACTTCCATTCATTGCATGGCCCATAGAATGAATCTAGATCTTAATACTGTGAGCAGTTAATGTTGGAGATTTAGTCAAAGAGCTCTACTCATACTTCTGTCAAAGTCCAAAACAATTTTTGGAATTTTAAAAAAATTTCTAATGAAATAATTAATGGGAACAAGATTCTTAAGGTTGTTAATACCAGATGGATCTCCTTGGATGGACCATCACATTGAGTTTATTCAAAATATCCATCCTTAATTTGAGTAATGTACAAACATCGCCACATAGTAGACAAAGTTGCTGACTTGCTTCATTGGTTAAGTGATATCAATACAATCTTAAATTTAGTAGGTCTTCTCCCCATGCTAGAGGAAATAAAATTTCTTGTGAAAACATCCCAACAAAGAGATATGTATATCGCAAAATATTCTAAGCTATGTAAACTGACATGCGTGGCCCTCAATAATCTCCATCAATCTCATCCAGCATTATCTGATGAAAAATTTGTTAGGTGGAAGACAATAATAGATTTAAACAATCTTAATATTTTTTACAGATCAATGCAGAGGTGGAGCTATGTGTAAGTGTGTGCAGATTTGAGATACCAATGCACAACATTGCCATGGTCATGGAACTAGGAAAGCGCCCTAAGAAGCAAGAAGTAAGTGTTATAAGGGAAATTTGTAGCAAGATCATTGAGTCTTTGATTTATTTTGTGAAGGAAATTGCCTCTTCTCTTTCCAAAGAGATTAGATCTTTATTCCCTCATGAGAATCTACTTGAAGCCATATCCATTGTTTTTCGTCAATATTGGCATGTCAATGATCCAGGTGATTATCGTGAGAAGCTAAGGACTTTGATACACCATTTTTGCAAATCTATACAATTCGATGGAAATTTTAAATAAAACTACACTTATAGAGCAATCAACCCATTTTACAATAACTATGAGGCAAAAATATCAAAAAATGAAGAACCCCCGTGAAGAGAGATCAGTAACAAATCTATGGATAATTGTAGGCCAAAGCAAAATTTTATGTGATTCAATATGAGAATTTTACAAACTTGCTAATTTATGTCAAAACATGATATTTTGGTGGAGGATGAGAGAGTTTTCAGTACTTTGGGGTTCCTAAAATCCAAGATAAGAAACAAACTAGACAAGATTTTGGAAAATTACTTGAGGCTATATACATCTAGGTATGATGTGAAATTTTTTCCTTATGATAGGGTACTGGCAATCTGGAAGCCCAAATGTAAAAGAAGAGGGTTGGGAAACTTTTCAAACCAAAGTGGGGCAATTGAAAAAGACATAATGAATGACAATGACACATGTATTGGTAGCTTTGAGATGCAGTTAAGTGGAGGTATGATGAGTGAAGAAAATACGTACAAGAATCAAGGAAGCTCTCAATTTGATGACGAGGATGATGAGATTATTTGGCAAGTTTAACTTAAGATATTTAGCAAATTAGCATTGGAACTTACTAGGTATTTATTAAAATTATTACTATATTTCATCATTCATATTAAAAAATCCTAAATGTGGTTGATATGATATTTTATGTATTTTCAATGACATTTTAATTTTATTTGCAATTGCATTTTTTAAAATTCTATTTATAGATACAAAATAGTAGAATACCAAAACATGCATGAAATCAGAAAATAGAAAAATAAAAAACAACATAATATATTTACTGATAGAGTAATGTTTATTTATACATGGTGATTTTTTCATTAATTCTTTCAAAATATATCTATTTCATCTACCCTCAAGAGTCAATACAAAATTTCATAACCCTTTTCAAATGACCCTAAAATTACAAACAAAGAAAAGAAGAAAACCTAAAAGAATTTGGGAATACAAACTATACAATACATATTAAATTTATAAAATCGTTGCTTCAGTTTTTGTAGGGTACTCCACTCTCCATCTGATGGAAGTCCAATTTGTTGTAACATATGGTAAGTGACCTCCAAATTTGTCAGCAATTCATATTTGGAAGATGAACTTGAGACAAATGTTTCATCTAATTGTAATCACCTAAAATTGGTCTAGCTTAATTAATTGACTTAAATGCTAATAAAAAGATCAAATCCTAATCATGATCAAATCAAGCTAATCCTAAACATAATTGTGTAATTAAGTTAGATAAATTTAATTACATAATTCATCAATTCATTAATCACCAATGATCATTCATTAATTAATTCTCCTAAGCCATTTAATCAAATTCCCACTTAAAAATCCCATGGGTAAGGAAATTAATTAGTTTGATTTAATTAGTTGTCCTATTATCCACTCAACTCACAAAAGGACATAAAGTCAACACATAAACCAATGAGATGGAATCACATGGATCACTCAAGTTCATAATCTCAACCACTTATTGTGAATCAATCTCAACCATCTAATTCAAATTCAAACATTTTCCCTCCAAAAAAAATCTATAAAAGCAATCTCAATCAAGGAATTTCATAAGCTAGATCATTTTCACACCTAGGATATTCTAATTTGAGTTTGTCAATTTTATCCATCGAGCTTCATCACTCATCCTTATCAATTCTATCAAATTTGCATTCATGTAGATGCATTTTAATTGAATCTTACATTTCATGATTGTCTATTCACTGATCTAATATGCATAAATCTAAGAGCACTAACAATTAGATCATAAACTTCATGACAAGGAAGCAATAGTCACTTTAAATTATGTTTTGATATTATTTGATTGATTTCAAATGAACTAACCAATTGAGCTAATGATTTATTAAAGTGTTTTTTTGCAGATACAACTTACCACTATTAACACACACATTTTTGGCACCCATTGTAGGTCCCTAGGCCTTCATTTTTGTCATTTTATGACAAAATTTTGCTTGCATGTTAGAGATACTGCAGAAAAGTTTTGTTTCTGGTTATCTGCCTTCATTTTTGGAAACTCTTGTTTTGTTTTCGGTGCCACAATCTCATTTCCAGTCTGCATTACTCCATTTTTGGTACGAATGAATTACAGTACAAATGTGTATTTAGAGTTTCCTTTTGCATCTCTGGGGAAATCTCTCATTTCTGGTAATTTATGCTTCATTTCTAGATATTTATTTCATCTGCAATCACCATTGAATTGTTTCCAGTAAACTGTATCATCTTAGGTAATTATTACTTCATTATGAATTACTGTCTCTTCTTTGGTAACTATTTCTTCATTTTTGGTAAAGAAACTTTATTTTCAGGGTCAGTTATTAGATCACTAAGTTTCTTAGTCCAAATTTTGATTCTAACCCCTAATCGATGGATCTTTTTGTGTTTTGATTTGATTATAGTGTGCATATTGAGGAATTTAACAAGTTTTTGTAGGTCATTTGTCAAAGATCAAATCAAATTTGAAATTACTAATGGAATTTGTGATGCAGGTTGCCTAGTCAACTTCAAGAAAACATCATTTTTTCATCAGCTTGATTTCTAGGAACATAGCTTAATTAGAAGGATTATTGGTAGTGATTTATTAAGTAATAGGGGATTGCACTCTTGTTGTAGATAATCAGAAATGTAGACTTCCTTTATTTTTCATTTGCAAAGAAATACTAGGTGAAAGAACCTGTGCTTGGTGTGCTTGAGCTAAGAAAATTTGGTAGGAGAGTATGCTCTCACTCTTTGAGGGTGATCATAAATATAGACCCTTAGTCATTATCCACTTTTTCATTTCTTTTACCTTGTAGAGGGCCCATCACAGTAAAAAAAAGTACTCACCCTGCGAGGACGACCCAAGTGGGAACATAGCTAAAGCCAAGTCCTTCCAACCCACTATAAATAAATAGCTTCTTGAGGTTAAAATTTAAATGGGAAAAATTATCTTATGACTGGTCTCCTTTGGTGGTCTATAGGACCTAAATAGTGTTTATGCTACCATGAGGCCTTGTATTGACATTCATAAGATAATTTTGAACGGATGCACTTATTAAACACCCTAGAGTAGTATCTTACCTAGTTCACCTCCAAAATTGTCATAATCTTTGTGCAAGGAGGGGGAAGAATATCTCCTGAAGACACTCACCATAAGTATGCCCTTGAGCATTTTAAAGAGGATGATACAACATTGGAGGTATCATTGTGTAGTCTCCTTTGACTGTATTTCTCATAGCTCTTGCAAAAGGGAAAAATGCGGGCGCCCTTTCGAGAGTCACATGTTATGTGAGCCAAAGGGATATCAAGTTGTGGGAAAAGGTTTTGATAACTCAATCGATTCCTTAGGGTTAAGTGTGTTTTCTCTTGTCTTCATTTGTGAAAAACCAGTGGAAACTGGGTCTTTTTCAAGATCAAAGAACATACACTTAATGTTAAGATTCTAGAGACAAGACAAGTGTTTGCGCTTTGTTTATATGTGTGTGCCACTATTACTGTAGAAATTCACCTTTCAAACACATCAGAAACCCCAAAATTACTCAGTGGAAAAATCCCTACAATTTGCAATAAAACACAGTTTCATTTCCTACTGAATTGTGTCATTTTCTATCTAGATAGTTTCATTTCCTGTTGGATTGTTTCGTTTTCGGTTGAAATTGTTTTGTTTCTTGTAAAAAATGTTTCATTTCCTGTCTTGTAAATTTCATTTTGGGTTTTGTCTGCTGGACTTTTGACTAAAATTTTTCTTTCCGATCTTTGTTACTTCATTTCTTGGGAGAAGTGTCATTTTCGGTAAATATTGTTTCATTTCTGGGAAGAATCTTTATTTTTTGTTGTTAAAGTTTTATTTTTGGGGAAATTTGTTGTTTGGTCATTTCTAGGACATAGCTCATTTTCGTACAATTTTCATGCAATCAAATTATAGTCTCAAATACCCTTTTTGATCCTCTATCTGGTCATATCATCACATTAGTCAAATTAGGTCATATCCTTCTACTGTCGTCACGTTTGGTTAGCTTGGTCATTCATTCTTCATCAATCTAGTGTATGAACTTGTCTTATCTAATCAATCAATCCTTGTATCTAATTATAAGACGTCACTATCAGGTAATCAATCCTCAATACAACATCTTGAATCAAACATCATCAATCTTCAATATATCTTTTCATCTTGGACAAGTGTTACACTATCATTACCTCAGATCTTGATCAATTCACCTTACTTGAACATAACTTTTCTATACCTAATTTTTCATGCATGTTCAGACTAGGAGTTCTTATCAAGAATCTGATTCTAATCACAAAGAGATCATATCTTCCCTCCAATCCTCTATTTATGACAATCAAGGAAATATTACGATGGCTAAAAACACATGGGCTAGACACTATGATCATAGCAATAAGGAACACAAGGAACTTATTGCAGCCCTATCAAAGCATATCCAATCTTTGCAATCTCAAATTTGATACTTTAAGGAAGAAAATGATACATCATCCAACAAGTCTTCATTAAGATCAATCTATTCTTTTCTCTTTAATCATGATCCACACCTATCTTCATCTTCTTCAAACAAAAATAATACTTCACAACTTCACATCAATCCTATCTTTGATCAAGAACAATATAAAATCAATCTCATTTTTTTTTATCAAGATCAACTTCATGACCAACCTATCTTTGATCAAGAATATTTTCTACAAATTCATGAAAATAAAATCTTGGATCAAGCAAATGAAGAATATTCAGTTGATATTCTTGCCTATCAGTCATGCAACAACAACAAATCAAACCATTATGATACTGAATCTCAAACCTTGTTGGTAAACTCGAGTGAATCTAAATATACATTGGATAGAAGGTTTACCCCTTTGGGACAGTCTTATGAATAAGCTTTGGAAGAACTCCTCAAAAACAATCCCATCAGGTTGCCTCAAATCCCTTCATGTGATTTTGTATTCTTGATCAACTATTATGCATATCATATAAATAATGAGCATGAAACTTAAGATTGCATGGAGTTGAAGCATAAAATGCAAGATCTCATAGATGATGATATAATTGAAGTGGAAAATCCTAATGATTCATCTAATGAAGAACAAGATACCGATCTCAAGCATAATCAACATCATGAACCTATGCCTAGAATGGTCCACATGTCACCTCTACTTCTTCCACCATTCCTCCATCTTATAAAGCTTCACAGTTAGTCAAACCACCTCCATCAAAGACTGAGCCTAATGATGATACTCTCCATGTTGACTATGTCTACCCTCAAGAGATACCTCTAAAATAAATCCAAGATAATCTACATATTGTTGCAAGTCTATTCCATGTTTCCAAGAACATATATCCTAAGCTATCATATGTTTCAATGCCTATCATGCCTATGCAAAATGATCTTCCATCATTCCTTGAAACATCTCCCATGCATATCCAAACTTCTACTTTGTCCTTAGAAGTGGCTTCATGTCAAGAGGATAATACAAAGTGTGAAGAAACAATTCTTACTAATGATCAAGATCAAGACATTATCCAATCCCCTCCAACATTTGACGAATGCCCCATATCCCTAGAGTCCTAGGATGATACTCTCATATCCTTTCATTTATTCCAAGAAGATATTCCTCCACCTCAAGAGCTACATATCCCTCCATCTACTATGTAAGATCAATATATTCCTTCCACTTCTAATAAGCCTATTGAAAATAAAGAGGAAATTACTCTTTCTACACCATCCAATTATCCTCTCCTTTTCAAGATCAAAGTATCCCATCATTTCCTTATCATGATCCTCCATGTATACCTCAAGAAACTACCTTCCCTCATAATCACTTTCATAATAATAACTATCCTCAAGCTTCAGTTGCTCCTATCAAAGCTACTGATGAGCCCATTGATATAAAAATAAGTCTTAAAGATGATGTCCATGGCGATTTAGCTCACTCTAAAGATACTAATATCCCTTACACACCTTATATTTATCCATTTAAACACAATAATATACCTTCACCATCCTCCAAATCCATTCTTGGTCCATATATCCCAATGTCAATGTCTTCATCCCTTCCATCCAAATTGGGTCGTTATATCCTTCCATCCACCATGCCTCTCATTCCTAGCTCACCACCAACTTACCCTATCATATATAAAGATCAACAAAGGCACACATAATTGAGAAACTTCCAAGCACCTATGCATATGAACCCTCCATTTTGTTCCTATCCTTCCACGATCCCTAAAACCTTTGGAAGCAACTTGGATGTCAAATGTAAAAATCATAAATCTAAGAATCCACATATGTATAAAAATAAACATGTCCAATCTAATTGACACACGAATAAAAAGAAAAAATAATATATTAAAGAGACCACAAAGGTCCACCAAGAAAAAAAAAAACAAGGGCAATGTGGGATCCTAAATCCCTCATTGAAGAAATGAATTCTAAAGCATCACAAAGGGAATGAAAATCAAAGACTATGTGGATTGACACGTCACTTTTGCAAGACTTGCACACAAAAGAAAAATTAAAGTTTTCATTTAAGCTTCCAAAGGATCCACTCCACCTTCTTCCAAATAAATTTTGGGTCCCTGTGTACCAAAATCCATTACCTTGAATGCTTCGTTAACTTCTTCATCCATTTTGGGTCCTTGTGTTCCAAAATCCATATCCATTCCTACGTCAAAACCTTAAGATGTTCAATCCATTTTTCCTCCATCATTCCACCACCCCTCAAGGTATGTGCCAATGTTGATCTTGACAATGATTCCACCTACCCCTACACAAGCCTTTCAATATCCCATACATTATCCAACACCTACTTTACATCCTTTCATCCTCCTTATCTAATCCATAACATAAATCCTTAGCCACCATCTACCTTCTATCATGCATATCATCCCCTTACCATCACCCTATCAAAATATTTTAGCATACTTTTAGCAACCTTGATCCATTATCACATATCCTTCAAAGGAGCACTATGCAAATAGAAAGAGGCTTAAGTTCCTTCATAAGATAAAAAATACGAAAAAAAGAGAAAAGTAGAAAAAGTGCCTTGGTGAAAATCTGGTAAACAGGCACCTTGGTAGCAAAAGTAAAAATAAATAAATCCATCCTATGGTGAAAACTACTTCTTGTGGCACCTTGGTCAAGTACCATGATTAAAACCTAGCAAACAGTCATCATGCATAATTTATTTCTCTTTCACTCTATCTTAGAGGCAAGTTATATCCACACTAACTTATCCATCATATCCTACATCATGCAGATATCCTATTTATTCCCTCTTACACCTTTGATCTTGACAAGGTCGAACATATCCATGAGCATCATGTATCTTGACATTCATTATCCTTTCCATCAACCTATTCATGTTTTTTCCTTCATGCTACCCTATCATGATCTTTCTTATCCAAAGCCAATACTCACTATCCATAAACATCCTTTCACTAATCCCAAAACATTCACTTATACCTCCATCACCCCTTATCGTGATCATGCTATCCTATCAGTATCCTATCAGTTGCATTCAAGGTTATCAATGGTTTGATGTAATCCTAAAAGATTTCCTCACTTGTGTCCTTAAGAAGTTGTTCTAAATCATACTTCATTTTTTCCTCCATCTTCCTTTTGAAAACATCATTTCCAATGTACTAATTTTTTTGTGTCAAAATACTTTAGCAAACCAAGATCTATCAATTTATATACCTTTCCATGCAACTACTTAACCTTATTTTTCAGCCTCACCCTGACATTCATGTGCTTACCATAGTTTCACACATTTTTGAATGATGGATGATGCCTTTATAAGGCATCAATGCAGTTGTGAATTCCCTTGGATGGAAAATAGTTGTCATTGGATTTTTAGGCTGATTACACAATTTATTTTGCAATTTTCTTTCTTTAATAAATGTTTATGTTCTGAGCAATGTATTCATTAAGCTTCCCATAATGTACTCTCCGAATTTCATTCAATTCAAACACAACTGGTCATTCCTCTTCATTATTTAGCCCTGTTTTTTTTGTTTTATATACCTCATTGTGTTTTTCTTAGTTTATTTTAATCTATCCTAGGAAGATTTCAGCTCTTGTGTCAGTCTTACAACTCTTTTCCTTTATTCCTTTGATTTTTCTTCCCACTATTTTTCTCTTTCTTTTTGATGATCCAATTGGTTTCGTAAATTTTTTTGTTGAGGGAACAATAGTCTCCACCCTTTTGTATAATTATTCTGAAGAGGCTCTTTCCTTGTCAAATTTTTGGATACTTTCAGCTAATCTTTGGTCCAGTTCATTTAGTTCTACCTCCATTTGTTCATTCAATGTAATTGTTGATGCAGAGGCGATTTTTTTTATCCTTTTTTTGTAATTCATTGCTCTTGTTGTATGTTTCTTTCCTCTTTTCTTTCTCATTTTTTAGGTCTGCTTGTAACTTTTCTATTTGTCTCTCCGTCTTATTTTTCTCTCTCCAACTTGAGCAGTGATGTGTAGGCCACTTCACTGGTCTTTTTTGACACATTAATTGTGTCCAAATTTTTAACTTTGGAAATCCATTTGGATGGTGCTAACATGATGTTCAGAGGGATTTATCTAACTCTATGGTAGATTTTGTTTTTGATTTCTTTTTTTGGTTCATATGTGGGAAATTCCTTGTTTGGGTCATATGTGGGAAATACCTTGTTCGATGCAGGTTGTTCCTCTATAGCTGGAGTAACCACAACCCTCTTCAGTAGCTTCTTATTTTTTATATTCATATTTTCTCTGTCTAAAAATTGACCAAGGAAAGTATTGTAATGAAAATTTGGGGTTGCTGATGCAATTGAATGTTTGAATGGTGAAATAGAACTTGCAATGATGCAGGTTCCTCCACCTATGCTTGTGGTTGAAAATAATTCATTTTGAGGATTAGCAATACCCATTCCTAATCCTATCCACATTCACTTACAAATCGAGTTTGATGGGTATGTTCCGAAGCTGAAAACAATACCTTTGTAATGGAAATTGATGGAGTTAGAGTTGTACTCGTCATTGTTGTCATNTCCACCTATGCTTGTGGTTGAAAATAATTCATTTTGAGGATTAGCAATACCCATTCCTAATCCTATCCACATTCACTTACAAATCGAGTTTGATGGGTATGTTCCGAAGTTGAAAACAATACCTTTGTAATGGAAATTGATGGAGTTAGAGTTGTACTCGTCATTGTTGTCATAACATTTTGCTTCTTTACATTTTCTTGATCATTGGGATCTTGTATAATATCTTCTACTATTGGCCTCTTGTGAGAGATTTATTGTTGTTTCACTTGCTCAAAATAACTAGTAGTAGTATGCATACTAGCCCCACTAGTAGGAGTGGCACTTGATTCACCACCATGTTTTGGTTTTGATTATTCACCACAACTAGTACTAGTACCCATACCAACCCCGCTAGTAGGAGTAACACTTGATTCACCACCATGTTTTGGTTGGAATTGTTCACAACAATAACTACTAGTACCCATACCATCCCCACCAGTGCTAGTAGTACTTGATTCACCACCAATACTATGTTCTAACTGTGATTGAATTTGAGTGTCTAGATAGTCTAGATTTGAAGTTATAACAAAATGAGGTACAAGTGTAGCAGAAATTCCTTTCCTTATTGATTCAACTCCAATGGTTGATTTTTCACTATGTTTTATTAGAACTTATACCAACAGTGGCATCCAAGGGCCTTGTCCTTGGGGCCCTAGACAACCACCTTCAAAACCTATTTTTCCAGTATATTTTCCCCTTTAGTATATGTTTGTTTCAAGAGCTCACTCAAAACATATTTTTTTGTAGTCTACTATAGTTGTTGGAGAGGTACCTGAGGGTGTCTCCTCATCACCATAAATATCACTATCACTATATGCTTCAGTGGGATTCTCTTTATTCCACAACTGACCAAACTCAATATCCTCTTGGATATCTTCAAAATTTGCACTATTCTTTGGTTCACCTAGATTCTTCCTTAGTCCAAAAAGTAATGATTTTGTTTCGAGTCCAGTTTACATCCACACAAGCTTTATGTAGATATTCTGGGATTTTTTAGTAGACGGAACATCAAATCTTTTGTAAAAATTATCGGACCTCCTAATCTGGATGACCTGCTATGTTGTTCTCCATTGGTGCAATGCCATAATTTGTTCTAACAATTTTTCTAGAGAAATACTTTTGTCAGAAACAAATTCCTCCATCACTTTTTTGATCTCATCCCTACATCCCTATTTTTCAACATTTCTAGCAATGGTTTACTTTCATGTTTAATTCTACTTTTAGAGTTCTTATTCATCACAAGCCTTGCTTGAATGACGTTTCCTGAATCATACTACCAATAACTGACAACATCAAAACAAAAAGTTTCAAAAATTCATGTGCCCCACTAAATGCTTTTCTCTTGAATGTTAACCCTCTACATGAGAAAGGTAACGAAGGAAATATGGTCTTCTTTTTCTGACCATGGAAGCTTTCATCTGTACTCTCCATCTTTTGTACATATTCAAATGCAAAAATCCTATCTATCACATGTATTGGAAGTTTGTGGGGTTGTACTCCTAATCCATAAAACCTTAACATAGTATATTATTCCATTTGGAACTAGTCAACCAATTTTATTTGAGGTCCAAGTTGAATGCAATCTCTACTAGACACAAGCAATCTAGGCATTAAAGTGTTTGTAATTGCATGATACATTGGTGCTAAAAAGAAGTCTACAAAATGGGTATAGTTCCTTCTATTATCACACATCCTTATCTTAGGGGTTCATTCATAGATTGGAGCCATTGTTCTATTCTCATCATCCTTATACACCTGAATCCCAACTTGTTGGTCTTGAACATTACATGATATTTTTCTAGAAGAAGATGGCACAAGTAGGTTATGAACCTTAATGTCTTATAGGATCCTCTTTTAATCATTATAAATTATTTGTGCATGCATTGAACAACATGCTTAATAAAATTATATATAACTAGTTTCTTAACACAATGTATATTATATATCATTTCAAGAAGGCTTGCACCCACTTCCCTATTATTTTATAATCTGAGGTAAAATGTTAGCAAGGCAACAATATCTTGAACCCATGGTGAAAAAATATCAATATTATAAGGAGGCTTAAAATTATGATTCTGATCAATTTGGGTACCCTCCAATGTTATACCTCTGAGAAATCTATTTGTCATGTCTTCATTGATTCTCTCGTAATTCTTTGCAAGCCTTTATAGGTCAATGTGGACGTTTGAGTTTTGATTTTATGCTCCAAACCCTAAATCCAACAAAGTTTTAAAATCTTCCTTGTTGATGGATTAAATTTAATTTTGTGTAATTTTATTAACAATTTCTCTTCTAGTTTCATCATAATTTTGGGCACAAACCGTGACAATTTCCGGGCAAAGGAAAACTTGAGGTAACATCATGCATCCCAATCCAAAATCCCACGATGCAATTTAATTTGTGTGTGATCTTAACATTTTGTTAAAAATAATATGGCGTGCCCTACTAGTTGCATTTGTCACCTTATTCTCCAATGTAAATCTACTTTATATGATTTTCTTACCATGGATAATGGGATCATAAATATCATGGTACTCATCAGTGGAACCTGGGGTTTTAACCCATTGGGTAAAATCTATATATTTATTTGTCTTTAGTTGTGACTTTCGATTTCCCCATTGCTGGTAATGGTAAAAATGGGGGTACACAAGCTAAAAAATGTAGTTGTTTTTTGTTTTACCCAAAATTTGATTCTTGAATTTGAAATGATGAATCTCGTTTGAACAGACTCTGTTGCATCCTTAATCTTGTTTGAACATTTATGAATCTTCCTAGTTAATTAGTTAGTCCAAAGACCAATCTCCCTTAATTTAAAAGGCCTCAAAGCCTAAAGGACAAAATTCATAGAATCGTATCCTAGACGTACTCTCAAAGTTTTAATAATTGTATTCCTTTCTAAAGAATGACACATGTCACTTTGCCAAAAAAATTTGAATACCTTTTTATGCTTCAAAACTTTGGTTTGAAATAGAACTTATGTCATTGATCTTCTATCATCCAATGGACAAACGGTGGATGAATTGATTATAGTTAATTAAGTATATAATTAAAATTAAAGTATAGTTAATTAAATGTGTAACCACAAACGTAGGTGTCATAGGTTGTTAGTGTTTGGCATCGTGGAAATTAGTCAAAGATTTCATTTGTTTAGTCTAACATGTCACATTGACACATGTCTATTTTCCAAAAAAAAAATTATAGAGTTATTTATACTTTTGAACTTTGGCCCGAAATAGAGATTATGTCGTTGATTTGTTATCATCCAATGGTGAATAAATTGATTAGAGTTAATTAAGGATATAATTAAAATTCAATCACCAATGTAGGTTCCATAGTGACAGGTTGTTAGTGTTTGGATACATCTGTGATTCTGCAACCATCCAATGGTTATTAAATTTATTTTAATTATAGTGAATTAATTATAGTTAATTAAGTGTACTTTGTTAAATCGTCAATGCCCAATGACAAATCCATGCCACATGGGTGTCAGTTGGACGATGGGTCCCATAGGTTGTTTGTCCTCATGGACATCACATAACTAAAACTTTTCATTTGTTCAATCTGACACATCACACCAACACATGTCTCTTTTCTAGAGGAAGTTTCTAGAATTTTTTATTCTTCAGAAATTCAGCCCGAAAAAGAGCTTAATTTTTTGGTCTGCGACCATCCAATGGTCATTAAATTGATTTAGATTATTCATTATAATGAAATTTGAATTAACTTATAATTTATTATTAAGTAATAAGAATAGTTAAACTTTAATTCACCCTAACATGTGTCTATTTTCCGAAGGAAGTTTGTAAAAAATTTCATCCTTCAGAACTTCGGCCCAAAATAAAGTATATGTCATTAGTCTGCGATCATCCAACAATCAGTAAATTGATTTTAGATCATGCCACCTGGGTATGAATGGGATGGTGAGCCCATAGGTTGTTTAGGGTATAGGTTTTAGGGTGTAGAAAGTCTACAAAATTCTTGATTTTGGTACTATAATTGGCTGCCAGGTTCACAACGGTATTCTATGGAGCTAAGGTACTAAGTGATGACAACTATTAATTATAATAAGAAATAAACATTTATTCCCTAATTTTTTTGACATGTAGTGTACTTTCATTCAGGCAAAATGCGGTAGTGGTATGATATGCCCAAAAAAGGGCAAGATCGTATCGCTCAAGGTAATTTAATTATTTGTGATCACGAGGCAAGATCGTATAATTTGTATCACTCAAGATAACTTGTAAGCTATAAGTGAAGTGTCCTCTATCAAATAATAAATTAATTTTTTGCCTATAAATTGGACATTGAGGTGGCTCTAGTCTCCACTTCAAAACTAAAAGAATGGAAAGTGTTGGAAATGTTGAGTAGTGAGTAGTTCAGAGCTGGGAGAGATGGACATGCCTATCATGATTGATGTGAAAAAACCATAGGGATTGTTTATGTGGGGAGTCACAGATAAGAAGTTAGGGGGTGTGTTAGTGAATGAACACATGCACATTATGCATGTGGTTAAGGAAATGTAGGGTCTAAAGTTTTTACTAGCGCATCATAGGCACATGGTCAACTCAGACATTCCAACTTTTTTTTTCTGGCCATGGTCCTATATATGGGGGTTTCCAAGCAATGGAAAAAAGCTCACCCAAATTTTGTTTAAGCATGCATATCTAAAATACATTGATGTTGTGCTTGATAATGTGGATGGTAATCTCATCATTCCCCTACCACAGAAGTACTACATTTAGGGAGTTGAGGTGCGAAAAGACCCAATTGTGCAAACATAAAATTTGGAGTTGCTACAGGGTCGATGGGGTGACATAAAGGAGCACATCAATTTTCTCTTGTGTTTGGCCAAAAATGAGGAATCTGAACTGGATGATTAGCATTGGGACTATCTAACTACTAAAGGGTTTCTTGATGAATTTTAATTCGATGAAGAGGATGTAGCCGAGATTGTTGCGGAGGTGGAGTCAGGGAGCAGAGAGGAGTGAAATTTCAAAGACCAACGGTACATGGAGGACATCGGAAGATGGGAAGCCCATGCCAACTATAGAGAGGAATTCCAAGTCATCCATAGTGCCAAGAAATTTAGGCTAACTAGAATGGAGGTAGAATGAGAAGTTACTAGTGTAGCAAGGACAAGACACTGATGAGCCCGAAATGCTTGAAGAATGGGACACTCTCTGCCTCTGGTCTACATTTTTTAATTTTGGGTTACTTGGTAGTGGTAGTCTGGTAGATGAGTCCCCTCACCACTATTTTTTATAACATTCAGACAATCCAGATATTGGTCCAGATCGTGGTATGGACTATAGTTAAGGGGTTGTTTTATAGCCTATAACAGAGGCTTTAGAAACAATCCTCTGAGTTTGTTTGAAGAAAATGCATGAAACAAATATAAGGATCTCATACTTCACTAATATAAAATAATAAATTTTAACTATTTGTTGGTTATGTTATCAGAAAATTCTTAATTACTCAATGAAATCACTCTTTTCAGCCTTTTAATTTTGGTCTGTAAAATGAACCTAGATGGTGTGATATAAATAGAACAAATAAATAATATCATAAAATAACATAAAAATTTATATCTTTAATAAATAATTATAAAATAACATAACAATTGTAATTTCAATTGTTATGTTAGAGATTCACAAAATCAGTATCACACACGATTTTACTGCAAACCCTTTGGCTATTTCATTTAGAAATTGAAAATTTGAAATCTACTTAGCGCGACAAAGTATTTTTTTAGAATTAGCAATTTTTTTTATTAATATTTGACATTTCTATGAATATTTACATTGGAGAGTATTAGCAACTATAACACTTATAGAATAATAAATTTCCACAAAATTATGATTACACTTCAAAGTAGGAATATCCCTAGTTCGACCAAAAAATTATAGTAATACCTTCGAGAATTGAAATCCAAAAGGTGACATAACAGTGGTAGGGTGGTCCTAATTTCAAAAATTAGGGCCATCTACAAAACAAAAAAAAAACCCTTCTTTTCAAAAAAGAAGGGTGTTCTCCTTCCCTTCATTCTAAGTGGAATACTTTGAAGATGAGAAGTTGCGTAAATTCTTGCAGTCATCCGTAGTCTCAGGATTCTTCAAGGAGAAACCATTTACGAAGGAAATACCTCCTAATCATCACCCATTTATATGTTGCTCCAGTTTCTTATGATTCAAGTTCAAAATAAAGGGTTGTCTGGCTACATTTTGGCCTGCCTACCAGAGCTTGGGTAAAACCCTTGGCCATGGGATCCCCACTCCTATTTCTACCAGGGTGGAAACTTGAATGTGATCCCACAATAATTCTTCTTTAAAACCTTGCCTTAGCAACAACAATATCTACACCTTGTCTCTTCCGAGGTCCAAAATAGAGTCCAAAAAATGGGACGTAATGTCCATATTAACTCGGTATATGTCAATAGATACCACAAATTCAAGACCCAACACTATTCTCGTGACCTTGTTTGTAAACATTCTAGCTAGACCCTGCCTACAAACTAATTTCAGATGATCGTTTGTGATAGTACCCAAAAAATTTGTCTTCTCCTCCTCAATTGTCAACCAGATAAGACTATCCATCTTCATAGTTTAGATTCTACGTCGTACACCCATCTACAAGCCTACCACACTCTATCTACCCAAAATTAAAGAGAATTTACAAATAAAGATAAAATTTAGAAAATGCCTATGCCAAACTTTAAACCAAGTACTACACTCTATATACCCAAGGAGAATTGTAGAAGAAAAAATCCTAAATTATCTATAAATAGCCTAAAATTATCGTCCAATTTATTTATCACTGGTCGATAATAACTCATAGTCCTTATTAATTAACTTTGCAACCCTGTTAATTCCTTTGTCCTTTACAAAGGCCAAAGGAATCCACGTATATACTATATTTCCAAATGTACTACGTTAAATATTTGATATCTCTCTATAAGTTTTTTCCATTAATCAAAGAGTGTGCCAAATTGGGAATAACATCATTCTGTTAGTACCAAATTGGACGCCATATATGATTGATAGGACTTGAGAATGTCAGTGAAAATATATTTATTTAATGTCCATCACAACAAAACAACATTATCACCCGTCCTTATAACCAGTTGTGGTCGACGTTTAAGGTTAATCTTTTCCATAAATCAAAGATTGTACGTGTTACCACCTATTTTTGCTTGTGCAATAATTTCTTGTGTTTCCCTTTCAAGAAAAATAGTTTTCTTTATTTCCCTTTCAGTTGGTGTCTTATTTATCTAAGTCATCCTAGTATCATTGTAAAATCTCTCCTTCAATCTTTAAATACCATTATGTCTCTATGAGCTTTCCGCTTGAACCCGTGTACAAATTTCAATAGTTCTTTTGCTCAAAGTTCATTCCCCGCGTGTGTATGTCTCGAGACTTTGTTAAAATAATCTAATATGTGCAAAAGAGTAGTCATGTCAATCAATGAACTTGAACCTTTGAAACTTTCCATTTAGGCTCAACGTTCAAAGTTCCTTGTATTTTGAAAGTAAGTGTGCGGGAAAAAGATAAAGGAAAATAATAAAGGAGGCATCGTGCAAAAGAGAATATTTTGGGTATATTCACAGTTTCAAATTTTAAAATGTTTCCGTGAATGACAAATAATTATTACATGATAAGGCCTTGTGTGGGAGTGGATTATAATTAATATGAATGTCAGAATTACATCTTTTCAAGGTTAAATCCACACAAACAAATTGGTTTTCTGAAGCATGAGAATTTAATACTCAGATTTTGTACCTTTAAATGTTCATGCTATGAGTTTTTTCTTCATTATGAAGCTAGAATTGTTAATGAAAGAAAACAACATTGGAGGTAAATGCATTCTCTTCTTCAGAGCTAAACAAGAAATTAGTTGCTCATGTTAGGTGAGTTTTGAAACTTCCCATTTCCATCATGTTTCTTTGATTCCATAAGGAAGCGGTTGAAATTTCTACATTTCTTAGTTCAGTGCATTTCTTCATTTTGGAGTTTGTTTAAATTTTTGCCATGATGCTTGTATGCCCAAAATTAGGCAAGTATGGTCTTGTAAGATCCCTGCTAGAATTATAAGATAAATCCTTAATCCAGGTCAATTTAAAGGACTTCTTAGAAAGAGCCCAAAATCCCGCGGACTCCAATATGATGCAAAAAATTGTAGACATTGATCTCATAGAAGCTTATGCTTTCACTATGGTCATATCATGTCCATAATTGGTTTGGGAATGTATGAACTGATTTGATGTAGAGAATAGATGTATCCAGTCTTCAAATGGTGGGGTATTACTGAATATCGATAGGGAAATCATAATGGTTGTAATGAAAATTCCACACAAGGAACCCTACACCGACTAGACCATATCCACATTATATTATTTATTTTATGAGAAAAAGGCCACATATAGGGGTGTTATTTCCATAAATTGGCTCCTGAAGTTGCAAAAGGGTGGTTCAAGGATACCAAGACCGCTGACTAGGGAACACCTCATTACAAAAATCAGAGATAATGTGATACTGTTGAATAGAGTTAAGGAATTCAACATACATTCTATTGGGAAGATTGGATGTACATTTTTATACAAGTTCTCCTAAAAGGTGAGCATTATTTGGATTGGGTTGAGATCATTGCTGAAAGACTACATTAGGGTCTGAGCAATTTTGTTGGAAATAATTTTTTTTACATGTCCTCCTATCTTTTCTATTGCTTAGCATGTACAAGAGAATGGAAAGGGTTGTACCATGAACCATGGGTGTACGAGATGAAGATTTATGAATACTAGCTGCATTTACAACTATAGAGAGGTTTTGAGAATTTTAGGAGGGCAAATGATGTCTTCTCTGGAAGATTGGTCTTTGAACTGCAAGGAAATGTTAACAGAAGGATGTCAGATGAAGCTATGCACTTAGTAAGCACATATGGTAGCTACTTCATCCGGTTCCCTAAATTTACATATATCAGAGTTGCAGGATTTGAAGGTGAGCCTTTAAAATTACCAAGGTATGCTCTGGATTTTTATATACTGATTGAAGTCTGTAGGCAACTGGCACATATCGATAAGAAGATAGGAGAAAGACATGGATCAGGAGTTTCATTTCCTGTTGAATTAGGCTATCTTACTTGTAAATCTACCTCAGATGCCTTGAACCTGGAACTAGAACTGAAAAATTTCAACCTATAGTATTACACAACTAGGCCTAAATTTTATAGAAGGGGATATGCACAAGCCCACTTGAATATAGGTGTAGAATTCCTCCATATTCCTCACTTGGGAGATTATTGGGAAAATTGTTGTGATGACTTTAAACCGAGAAGGAGAATATGGTCACGGTTTACCTTGAACCAGATAATCACTCTTAACTTGAAGATGATTTTTAATGGAGTAAATGATGAAGAAGAGAATGTTTTGGACCCTCAGTACAATGAAAAGGTGCAGGAACAGATGATTCCAAAAATTGACTGGAATAAGGATGAAGAAGATCAAATCTAGGATACAAATTTCCCTGTGATTAGAAGGACTAAAATATGGTTGAGGGATAAAATATTTGGGAAAAAGATAGTTCATGATGTAGACACCTCAGCCAATATAGATGCTAGTCCTTTCTCACAGGCCTGTGTTATTTTTGCTGATAAATTTGTTACTACTTGTATTGTTGATACTGTTAAAGTAAAATTTGAGAGTTCATTTGCTAAAAGGTCTAATAAGCCTTCTTTAGACCAATCCCATGTTTCCCCTGTTCGCACCACTCATTCCAAGAGAAAAATTAAAAAAACAAGAAGAGTTCAGACAAGAAGATATATTTTGATCTAGATACTGTTGAGGAGGTTCCTGATATAATGGACAACCAAAGTTTTGAAGTTCTCATGCTAAAAAATGTTGATGCCAAGAAACAACTAGAGGATACCTTTGATCCTTTCAATATCATGGTTGTGTTAGATACAACACCAACCCATCCTCCTCCTACAAAGAAAAATTCTACCAGCACCCCATAGTGGTTGAAAATTCCATAAGAAAGAAATGGAATGTGGTTCCTATCTCCCCACCAATAGAAGATATGGTGAGAAAATGTCTAGGAAAGGCACCAAAATCTAAGAAGCTCAAGACCACTGCCAGAGTGGATATTGATCCAAACTCAGGGAATTGGGTTGCAGAGGTAGCTTTCCTTTTAGTGGATAAAGAAGTGGAAGATGCTTCAGAAAATATTTTACAATTTAAAAGGTGAATCTTGGAATGGCATCAAGGGCTATGGATGCACACCATTTAGCATCCTCTACTAATAAAATATTATGTAGGACTTTGAAGGATGAAAAACATGAGAAGGGAATAAAACAAAATGTGCAATTGATGGATGAGTACATTGAAGCCATCCACCACTCTAGTCCACAACCAATTTCATAATTACCCTATTCATTTGACCCTAAATCCCCTATCAATCAAAATATGTTGGATCAGATTCAAAGGAGCAAGCTCATAGGTGAAGTATTTTATGATTGGCTTGAAGGGGTAATTTAAAGAGGCTCTGATTATATCACTAATATAAATAAAGTATATAAAGATGTTTCGGTCGTTATTAAAGAACTAGAACTAGAAGTCGCCTCTTGGAACAAAGAGGAAACCAAATGGATGAAAGTAGTTGCACAAATGAACGAGGTCTAGAAGTATGGGTTAATTAAGTTCCTGGCTGAAAAGACTGTGACAGGTCTTGATGACAATTTCCTATATGTTTGTATAAAGAATATAGAGTGGAGGAATTCAATTGTTAAAAA
The DNA here is from genome assembly GCA_018584345.1 of Thuja plicata. Lineage (NCBI taxonomy): Eukaryota > Viridiplantae > Streptophyta > Pinopsida > Cupressales > Cupressaceae > Thuja > Thuja plicata. Next base: position 670,976 of record MU228396.1, on the reverse strand, counting down.
GGGTCACAAAGAGTTTAGTAAAATACTATAGGATTTAACATGGCTTACATAGTCAAGGCAAAATGATCTTAAATGTATTGATGTCAAGTACTTAAAGGATGATAGAAAAACCATGGAGGACACCGATGTTGTAATTAAATCTTTCAAGAAGAAAATTGAATTTGTGAAAGAAACTAAGTCCTTGACAACTGGAGATTTCTCTAGAGTGGCCAAGGTTGAGTCCCTGCTAACTGTTTGCATCAATCAAATGGAGTTACATGTGAACAAAGTGACACAATTCAGAAGAGATAAAGAAGTTTGGAAGCAACAAATTATCCATATTGCACTCCCCAAATTTTAGGTAATTCAAAATTTCTCTATGATGCACTTGGAGTGGAAGGCTCAACGTGTCGCAGTAGCAAGACAAGGCCAACCATCGAACTCCATGGCACCACCTCATCCTTGATCGTGTCACTAGACTCCATGTTAGGAAGGTTAGATGAATCACTCACTGATTCATGCTCTTAGGCTTATCACAAGACTTATAGGGTTTTTTCACTACAATCCTTGGCACCTATAGGACCCTCAACCAATTTTTATCCCCTAGTTACTTTTTCCAACCCAAATAACAACAAATATTCAATCTACCAAGACTCACACTTGGTGTATTCTAGCTATTCTTCCTCTTTCCCTTATTACACATTAAAGGCTTGCAACCTCCATATGCATAAGTATACCTTGCAGAGGTGTGGAGGTGTCTCACAACATGTTATTTTTCTCCACTCTGTGTGTTAGGAATCCCACCTAGTTCAACCTTATAGTCAATTTCTCCAATCTTTCATAAAACAGGGCTAATAGGCTAGTAGCCCTATTAGGTCTCCTACTCTGAGAAAATAGGGATCTTCTCTCAACTCCTCCAAAGGAAACCTAAAATTTTATTAGGATTCTTGGAACATTTTTCAACCCCTCAAGTATTTTTGGGGTCTTGGGGTCACCACCTTCCGTACTGCACCCTAACTCAAAATGAGTGGTTTTAAGGGTTTTCTAGGCTTTCTCTGGCTCCTGACAGAGATGAAGTGAATTTGTCCATAAAATGGATTGGTGTAACCCTCTCCTTCTTAAAAAATCATGGAAAGAGTCCCAAATTCAACTTCTAAAAGGAATTTCGACTCTAGCTATCCACTTCTACAAATGGTGCTCTCTGCACTTTGGTCTTCCCTGGGCTCACCAACTGCTCGCCTAGGGAAAAAATTTAAAAATAATTCATCTACATTTGAGGACCCAAGATCCTTCAAAATATATGTACATGGATTATGTTCAATAATCCCAAGAGGCAATACCAAATGGACGATGGGAAAGTGAATTAGATCTCCATCTTTGCACACTGCCTGGATTGAACCAGTGACAGTGTCAAATCAAAAACTATTTACATAGAACACAAAAATAATTCAAAGAACCTATCTAAAGGAACACATAACTATAAAAATACCTACTAGAAGCCATTCATGAGTTATAGTGCAATATCTAATCCATTAACTACCTACTATTGCAAAGATAACTAAAATGGCACACAAAAATACCACAAAATCTTGATTGCTTCCAAATATTGTCTGTACAAAGGGTGTCCAACCTTTCTCCATGGTCAATACATGTATTATTTATGGTGGTTAGGTATTTAGTTCCCTCTCAGGGCTCTTTTCTTCTCAAAACTTGACAATGTTGTTCGAGCAACATTTCAAAGTTGCAAAAGTTGCAAAATGCAACTTTTACAACTTTTGACAATTTCTTGCAAAACTAACATAATGAGTTCCAAAGCTCACAAAACCTTACCAAAATCTCTAATAACTGTTGAAACATGATTCTAACCCATCCTATATTCTACTAACATCATGATGACATCATCCATCCAATTGTGCAAATAAGGAGGCTTTATAACTTTTTAGCCCCTAATTTCAACTTACCAAAAAGTCCTAAAACTTTAAGGACCAAACCCTATTGTACCTTCTACCATGGTCAACATGACCTTAAAGAAAACATTAAAAATCCCTAAAGGATTATACACACCAAAATGAACTAGGATTTTTTGAACAACCCAAGGGTGCTCATGCACCATTCTCCCCCTCTGTACAACTTTCAAGGAACATGAGGAGAAATTAGAGACAGGTCAATGCCTAATTTATTGAAGTTACCTTCCTCCACCCATGTAGATTCAGATTCTGGTTGATCCTTCCACTATACTAGATGCTCCATGTATACGCTGTGTCTAGTTGACTTCTTCACCCTGGATTCTAAGATCCTCTCTTCTTGGAGCTTTGGTTTGGGAGGTAAGACCTCAGTGCTGCCATCTTCCAATATCTCCTTGCTGGTTTGGTTCAAGTTTTTCAATGGTCCTTTGAATTTCACCAAGTCTACCACATTGACCACTGGTGAAAGACTCAATTTTGAGGGTAATTCCACCTTGTAAGCATTCTGTCCATATTTGGCTAACACCTTACATGGTCCCACTCTTTTCATCTGCAACTTAGTTGGCACTCCTTTCTATAACCTTGACTTGTTCAAATGAACCATGACATAGTCTCCTAGTGTAGATTGTACATCCATCCTTAACACATCCACTTTAGCTTTCAATTTGTTTGTAGCCTCTGTGATAGTCTTTTTCACTTTCTCTTGTATCTCCATCATTGTCTGAGAGAAATCCTCTGCATGGCCACTCCTATACTCCATAGCCCCCAAATCTCTGAGTTCACACTCCCCTTGGATGTATCCCATACACTACCTCAAAAGGAATTTTTCTAGTAGTCTAATTTACACTATCATTATAGGCATACTCAGCTTGTGGAATCACTAGATCCCATGTCTTCCCATTCTCCTTAGTTAGACATCTAAGAAAATTACCTAACACTCTATTGATCACCTCAGTTTGACGATCTATTTATGGATGGTAAGCTTATCCAAATGACAAATTTGTACCCAATCTGCTCCACAAATTCTTCCAAAAGTGACTCATGAACTTGACATCCCTATCTAATACAATGCTTAGGGGTAGCCCATGTATCCTCACAATCTCCTTGAAGAAGAGATGAGCAATATAACTAGCATCATAGGTGGTTTTACAAGGAATGAAATGACTCATTTTACTAAATCTGTCTACCACCACATAAACACTATCTAGCCATGTCTTTGTCTTAAGGAGACCTATAATAAAATCCATACTAATGCACTCCCAAGGTCTATTGGGAATATGAAAAGGTTGGTACAAACCTGCATTGCTAGCTCCTCCTTTGGCTTTCATACAAACCACACATTGTTTGACATACCTTCTGACATCTCTTGGCAACTTGGGCCAATGATAAAACCTCTGTACTAACTCCATTGTCTTGTTAATGCCAAAGTGACACTTAAGCTACCATTGTGCTTCTCCTAAATGAGATTTTCTCTCATTGAACCCTTAGGTACACATAGTTGGTTTCCCTTAAACAAGAGTCCACTTTGAAGGGTATATTTTGCAAACTGACTGTGAAAGTGGTTTTGGAAATCAGAAGAAACCTTATATGCTTTAGAAAAGTCTTCATCATCTCTATAGAGGTCCTTGAAACTCTCTATACCAATACTTTTAAGTTGAACTTATTGAACTGTCAACATCCTCCTACTTAGTGCATCTTCCACCTTGTTCAACTGTCCCTTCTTGTGCTTGATAGTAAATTTAAAGGCTTGCAAATATTCCATCCACTTCAAATGCATATTACTCAATTTCTCTTGTGTATTAATGTAACTTAGTGTATGATTGTCTGTGAACACTACAAAATCCTTAGGAAGGAGATAATACCTCCATTTCCTAAGAGACTGCACTAGAACATATAGCTCCAAATCATAAGAAGATTACTTCTTCTTTGCTTCATTGATATTTTCACTAAAGAAAGCTATAGGCCTCTCCTCTTGGCTCAACACTCCTACTACCACTCCACTTGCATCACACTCTATTGTGAATAGTTTATCAAAACTAGNAAGGAGATAATACCTCCATTTCCTAAGAGACTGCACTAGAACATATAGCTCCAAATCATAAGAAGATTACTTCTTCTTTGCTTCATTGATATTTTCACTAAAGAAATCTATAGGCCTCTCCTCTTGGCTCAACACTCCTACTACCACTCCACTTGCATCACACTCTATTGTGAATAGTTTATCAAAACTAGGTAACAAAAGGATAGGTTGGGTAGCCACTTGTTGCTTCAACTTCTCAAAGGCATTCCCTTCTTCAAGAGTCTATTTGAACTTTGTCTTTAACCCTCTTTTAATAGTATCTAGCACTGGTGCATAAATGTCACTGAAATTCCTTATGAATTTCCTATAAAACTGAGCTAACCCATGAAAGCTCCTTACCTCTGCCCTGGTGGTTGGTGTTGGCCAATTCAAGATAGAATCCACCTTGTTTGGGTCCATTTTTAATGAACCTTGAGATACTAAAAACCCCAAATACACAAGCTCTTGCTTGAAGAACTCATACTTCTCTAGATTGATGGATAACTTCTCCTCCTACAACATTTTGAGTACAATATCCAAGTGTTCCAAGTGTTCCTCTGCTATCTTACTAAATATGAGTATATCATCTAGATACACTACCACAAATATTCCAATGTAATCCTTAAGCACCTCATTCACGAGCCTCATGAATGTGCTAGGGGCATTTGAGAGGCCAAATGGAATAAATCTCCACTCATACAACCCATCAGTGGTTTTCAAATTTGTCTTCCATTCATTCCCATCTTTTATTCTAATCTGGTGGTACCTACTTTTGAGATCCAACTTAGTGAAATATTTGGCCCCTCCAAGACAGTCCATCAAATCCTCAATTCTAGGTATAGGGAAACTATATCTAATAGTAATTCTATTGATATCCCTAAAGTCAGTGCAAAGTCTCCACTTACCACCTTTCTTGGATGCCAAAACCATAGGTACGAAACATGGACTGATGCTCTTCTTGATTAGTCCTTGGTATCTTCTTGATTTTGTTATGGTGTGAGCTTGTAAGCTGCCTTGTTGGGAAATGAAGCCCATGGTATGAAATATATCTGATGAGTGATAGTCCTTTTTGGAGGTAATGTTTTTGGTGTTCCATCACTGATTATGTCCTTGAACTTTCCAAGTAAGTTTTGGACTTCTTTTGGTATAGGTGTTTGAGTAACCTTTTCTTCTTCCTTGGGTACTACAACTGTAGCATAACCTTCACCTCCTTCTTATTGGAGAGTGTTAAGGAACTCTTTCCCACTACTTAGTAAGACACTAGGGGTCTTTGACTATGTTTCCTCTTCCTCTAATAGTGACTCTATCTTGAATGTCCCCCCATCCTTCTTGAATGAGATGGTGTTCTCTTTTCCATCATAGATGGCTCCTCTGTAATATTTCCATGGTCTTCCCAATAGGAGATGGCATGCATCCATAGGAAACACATCACAAATCAACTTGTCTTTGTATCCTCCAATAGAGAACTCAACCCATGTTTGTTCAATCACAAGGACACTTTGTCCCTTATTTAACCATGTCACCTTGTATGGATTGGTATGGGGTAACTTTGTCAATTTGAGCTTCTTCACTGCCTCCTCTAAGACTATATTATTGTGGAACTAGAATCCACAATAACTTTTCACACTGTACCAAGTATTTTTCATCTCACCCTAAATAAGCCTCTCCTTTTCTTTGGTTCTTCTTTGACTGGTTGTCTGATTAGAACTATTCTAAACATGCGATTCTCCCCCATCTCTGACTTAATATGATTAAACTCTAGTGAATTGACACTTGATGTGTCTTCTAGAGCATATGCTATTCTCTTGTCATTGTTTGAGGAGGTTGCTTTCTCCAAGCACCTATAAGTAGGATGACCCATTTGACCACAACTATAACATTTCATGCTAGCAAAGTAAGAGTTACTTCTGCCTGCACCTCTTCCTCTATTAGAACCCCCTTGAGTTCCTCTACCTCTTCCATATCCTCCTCTAGAAGTTGTGTCACTTTCATGATCTGCAAGTCTAGACTCTCCCTGGCTTCTTTTTCTAGTCCCTCTACCTTGGTAGCCACCTTTATGACCTCTTTGGTCTCTTCCTCTTCCTCTACCTCTGGAAGTTTGATCTTGTTTCCTCCTACTCTTGTCTTCAATATTTATAGCCCATTGATAACACTGGTGCATTGTTTTGGGACTTAGAAGAGTCATCTCTTCTTGAATAATCCATTTTAACCCATTTAGGTATCTAGCCACCTTAAGGCTTTCATCCTCAGACACATTAGATCTCATGCAAAACTTTTGAAATTCCTTAGTGTGGGAATTTACATCAAGATCCTTCTGTCTTAAGCTCTATCTCTTCTTGTGTAATTGAATTTCGTAATCATTTGGCATGTATTCCTCTTTCACTTTGACAATCATTCCCTTCCAAGTGGAAATTGGTTTCTTGCCTTCTTTTTCCCTTTCTGTCTGAATGAACTTCCACCATGTCAATGCAGAGCCTCTAAGTCTTGAATTTTCCACCTTGACCTTCTAAGCTTCTGTGATTCCATCACATTGAAAGTGATTCTCCATGCCTTCAATCCAGTCCATGACTAGATCTGCCTCCATCTTTCCACTAAATAGTGGTATCCCTTCAAGTGCTTTACCACTCATGTCTTTTAAAGCCTTCAAGAATGGTTCTTCCTGCAACACAGGGTCAGGTTCAGGGACTTTTGTTACTCTAATTAAGAATTGAATTTGTCATTAGTTATCAAGCATACATAATGGACAGAAGGTAATAGAGTCACAAAGAGGACAGTTAGTATATTCACCAAAGTGTAGAGTTAATTGAGAGCACTGATCACGCTCGGAGTTAACCGAGTATAGTGATAATTGAGCTGGCAGACTATACCGAGTAGTAGAAAACACCGAGATACATAGTTTACCAGAACAATAGTATAACCAAGATACACAGACTACACCGAGCACCAAGAGACAACATTAATTGCGTCGAATAGAGGCCACCTAAAAGTTTGTTATGGCACATTATTCTATGTAACAACTTTTTAGCCAACCTAGATAAACGGTTTACACGATCGAGGAGGACATTAATTATGGATATACAACATTAATTATTTATGTCTCCTATGTTTAGATGATCAAGGTAAATTATGTACACCGTTGATCTTAGGGTAGGGATNAAGTTTGTTATGGCACATTATTCTATGTAACAACTTTTTAGCCAACCTAGATAAACGGTTTACACGATCGAGGAGGACATTAATTACGGATATACAACATTAATTATTTATGTCTCCTATGTTTAGATGATCAAGGTAAATTATGTACACCGTTGATCTTAGGGTAGGGATGTAATTGTTAAGCCCTAATTAAGTCATAGATTTTGATATATAAATGTATAGATGTCAAATTTTGTAATGTATGTTGATCAAGCAATGATCAAGTAGCCACCATACTACAGACATCAAAGATCAGACAAGGGATTTTAAGGATAGAGACTACATTGCAGAAATTAGTTTTCAAAACTAAGGCAAGGCTACCGACTAGAACATAGTAGCAAATATTATCACACATTGAGGTGATATGTTTTGTATGCACTTAATGGATCTGTATCAGCAATATTGAGATTGTATATGTTTCAGATCAAATTTCTATTACTCTAACAATTGTAATAGACCCACAAATCTCTTAACAAAGTAGACTTAACCGTCTTATTGTAAATCTCTTAACCGAGTGCACACATAACTTTTTTTGCTAAATCCTCACACGAGGTAGATCTAATCGATCTCATTGTTACTCCTAACAAGGTAAGATCATCAAAAGTGATCATTCTTTGTAAGCTTTAACATGCTACTTTATTTAATACAATAGTGAAGTTTTGTGGGTCTCATCCCCACCGCATTTTTTACCGTCTAACAAGGGTTTTTTGCAATACCAAAATAATAGTGTCATGAGTACTTAATTTCACGTATGTGTAATTTTTATTTTACAAGCATTTGCATTTCAGCAGTGATACTATATGTTTGGTGTATGCAATCGAATCAGTCGGTTAATACAGAACAATGGTTACAAAGAATTGATTAAATTTTTTTAAGGGTATAGATTCACCCTCACTTCTTAGATACACACCCTTTCCATCATCCCAACAATTGGTATCAGAGCTAGTTCTCTTATTTTGAAGGTTTAATCACTAAAGAGAAAATATCTAACAATGGAAAGGTATACACTTGACAAAACTATTGAAAATCAAAAGTTATAGTTGCAGATCTATGTCAAACAATACAATGAAGCCAAAGAGAAACTTAGGGAGATGTTGATTAAGAGAAAAGAAAAGGAACTTCCCTGTCATGAGATTGATTATCATGAAGAAGAGATTCATGACCCATTTGACAGATCTGGATCTGAATCTGGTAGCATATCTGATGCATCTGAAGGAATTATATCAAAGCTATCTGAAAGCAACCAACAACTTATTGATCAAGTGAAAGCACTGTAGATTGGTCAAGATACACAAATGGTTAGAATGGTTGAAGTCTTGAACAATGCAAATAAATCTGAACAAGATAGGAACATGGTTTTTGATGACAGAAGACAGATGACTGAAAAGTTATAAGAGAAATAAATTGAGATACCAAACTTATTGAACATTACTTTGAGATCACCAATCAAGTGGTTCCTATGAATCATGAGGCAAACCGAGTGACTACTGAACTTGCAAAAAGAATAGATGATATTGGTGTATTGAAAGAAGAAAATGAAAAACTGAGAAATGAAGTGAAGATTTTGCAACAACATAATGAATTGATTAAGAGATTTGAAGAAAACATTAAGGGAATGGATGAATTTATGAACCATCAAAGAAGACTGAACAACATTACCTGATTAGGGTATATTGAGCAAGGAGAATCATCAAATCAAGCTGGAAAAAGGAATGTCTACTCATATCCAAATCCTAAGAATCCCTCTTTCCATCACTGTGGAAAACCAGGCCACACATCAAATGTTTGCAAGAGAAAAGCAAAAGGTATTCCTAGAAACCCTCATAAATTTAATGGTATTTACTATAATTGTAATAAGCATGGACATAAAGCACATGAGTGTAGATCCAAGTTGAACAAACCACAAAAGAAACTATACATGGATAAATAATGTCAAAATTGCAACATGCATGGTCATACATCACAAGCATGCATGAAGAACACAAAGCAAATCTGGAAGCCTAAAAGACAAGAAAAGGTAAATCAACCGAGAAGATAAGATAATGCTTATGTGTGGGATTATAACACTTGGATTAGTTGTAAAACATGTGGAAATTATGGGCATTTAGCAGAAAATTGTATGAGACAATGATGAACCAAGTCTAGGAATTGGTCAAACTCTGGTATGGCATGTTCTCACTGTCACAAAGTTGGTCACTTAAGCAGAGATTGTGCAGATCGAATAAATACTTATGGAAATGGCAATACAATTGATGAAATTGTAAGGATTAGAAATCAAATGTGGAGAAGAGCATCAAATGATAATGTAGGAATGAGGACAATAGTCGGTGACACCTCATCCAATGGGTTAGGTGGCTCCACCGTCTCCAACTGAGAAACATAAGCAGGTAAGGAACTATGTTTTTCAAAGTTACATCTTACATAAGTTCCTATATTCATTGCACATATGCCAAATTAGCATGAATTGAGATGCACTATGGTATTATACTTTTGATTACTTTGATCTTGTCTAGTCGGTTAATATGTACCAAGTTAGAACTGTCAGTCGGTGAAAATGTGAAGAGACAACCGATTTTCTATGGTAACTGAGTATATGGTATACTCACCTAGCTGAAACATTGATAGTATTAACTAAGCATAGTGTTTGTTCATGAGCGGTTGGTGAAAAGTATTTATTGCACCACCCTAAGTCATTTGCTATAAATTTGGTTGATGTGAGCTCATTTGTTCACACTGCGATCACAGAGCAGAACAATGAAAAGAGAGAAAAGTTACATCAGAGTATTTTTGAGCATTCTACAGAGATTTAAGAGAATTCGAGCACAAAGAGGTTATTCAATACGCATTTTTTAATTCCTGAGAAATTCAACACCGTTTGTGCAAGCCCTAAACCAGAATTCCTGGTGTCTACATCTCAAACCATGAAAGCCAAGATGGAGAAGGATAAATAGATTGTTTTGGTGAAGAACTCCACTTGCACAGAGCCACATTATAAGATCCATCCACATGTTGTAGCACAACCAGACGACAAAGGAACATTTTCATCTATGTCACCTAGGTTTTTACTTGTCCAAGACGTGCATGCCTACATTCACTGCAAAATAGATGAAATCAGAGACTTTGAACTTATTTTCACTTATCAATCACTATGCATAGATGGGAAGTTGAAGGAAGATCACAAACATTTGGAGGTTAAAGGGTTAACTAATGCCCTATATTTCCCAAAGGTATTCAAAACTGAGTGGATCCGCATTGTTCTAAGCCGTGTACATGATGGAAAGCTATGGCTAGATGAACACGCCCAAGAAAATAGCCAAGGATGTAATTCATGTCATGATAGTTTATCCCATATGTTATAAATCAAAGGCATTCAGGCATCCACCAAGAACCAAAATAGAGAAATTAACAGGAGCCGAATGGGACGGTAGAGGTCTTAAGATCAATTGCATCAGTGATCCTGAACTGAGGTTCAATGCTTATGTCATTGGTTACAAAATATTCCAATCTAGCAGAATGAACGGTGTTGCTTGTAGATCTGTTGACATAGCCTATAAAATATTCAAGAAAGGAGCACAATATGACCTTGTCAAGATGTTGCAGAGACAATTAGAAGAAAACATGAAGACCCTCAAAACAACATGGTCAAATACACGTAAGTTTGGTTCCCTACTACTATGCACATTCTTCTACGTACAAAATTTATTTCCATCCGTCGGTACAGTTAAATGGAAGTCCAATTGACCAGTTACAATGGAAATAAATGATATGATTACAAGTCTAGGAACAAATTTTGAACCAGTCATGAATGACTATTTTGCTAAGTTTAAGGCTAGGATGGAAAAGAGGACTAGAACTCCATTACAATTTGTAAATAAGTACAAAGATGAAATATGTTTTGTAGTTGATATTGATACAACTCTAATCAAGGCAGTACAACCAAGGACAACATGGCTACCTCTGTTAGAATATGAATTAGATATTAACACTACATCCGAGGCCATTTAAATTTTTTTGAATGAGCCTATTGACAATTCTGCCATGAGATTTGGCACATTTGAGGAAGCTCGGACCTAGATATCTATAGGTCTACAACTACGTTTGGTAGGAAAAAAACAAAGATTGTGAAAACATTGAAGAGGAAATTTTCTATAATAGATGAAGAGTTAGAAAAGTCTGTAGATGATACCGAGGAGAAGACCTCAATCGGTCAAGATGATGAACCAGAACATGATACTGATGCCACCAAATTAGATAAAGAACAAGACAAGGCACCTAAGGCCAAAAGGGGCAAAAGTATAAAGACTGAGTCTCCACCACGAACGAGATCACAATCGGTGACTATGGATTCCCAACCTTTGAAGAAAGGTATTGCAAAGATCACAAAACCCTCACCAAATTTTATATACCAAACAAGAAAATAGAAGGGTACTACAAAGAATCCTGCACCGAGGCAAAGAAAGAGATATGTAAGGAACAAAGATGACAAGGATGATTCTGATGAAAATCTTGGACAATTCAAGGTATTACAAATAAGATACCTCAGACTATTGATGAGATTGCAGAGGAAATCATCACAACCAGATGATTAGGACATCCAAAGATACATGCATATTCTGATCTGACTACCAAGAACAAGGACAAACTCGAAGAAGCAATTATAGGTATGATGATCAACTTTAAACAAGTTCCAATTGAATTTTATTCTTACCTTCCTTCTGAGCTATATGATAAGATATTATCTAGATGGTACTATGCACTTACAACAGAGAAATAGATGAGAGAGGAAGCTCCCAGTCTTATTAAATTTGAATGTATAGTTGAACATATAAATGATATAATGAAGCAGTATGCCAAACAATTTCCTAAGAAAGCATGGAAACTGAATATTCTACAAGGAAATATGAAAGAAGTGGATATTGAGAGCACACATATATGGAATAATCTATGGAATCCACCCGAGGAAGTAAAGGAGACCGAGGAATAAATAGACATTGCATCCACAGTCAATACCGAGAGATATCGACCGAGCACAGAACCAATAGATGTTGATGATGCAGATGTTGACAATGTATTGGATGGAATTCCTCAATTATTGACTAATATGAGTAACCCAAAGATCACCATAAATGACATAACTAAATATGATCCTAATGATAAAGGTAAGGAAGATGAGATAGTCACAGCAACTGATACCCTGAATGAACAAGACACAACAAAGGTCGCTCAAGTAGATGTACCAGCCCATATAATTATTTTAGTACAAGCTATTGAAATAGAGAGTGAAGAACAAAAGAAGAAGACACCAGAGAAGGATATAAATACAAATGAAGACAAGGGTGATCAGAAAAGTACACAAACCAAGCACAGTGGTGGAATAATAAAAGGTGATGCAACAAAAGATACCACTAATGCTGAAGAAACAAAAGGTGAAGTTAATACAGATAACACAAATAATATAGTAGATACTTCTACTACAGATACAAAGTTAGTTACTGAAGCACCTCACCAAGTCATCACACCGAGTCCCGAGCAAGCAAAGCCACAACCCAAGAAAAAGGATCAATTGGCATTAAATTTATCTCCTTCATCTAGTGTCCAAGGAAATAAAAAGAAGAAGAAGAAAGGAAACAAGAACACAGTTACATTGGATGAAATCATAGAGATTCCATCATAGGATCCAAGGACACTCAATCCAAAAACATTGACAAAATATAGCGAATTATGCACTAGGAAAGAAGCACATGATAAGTTAAGACAAGAACACAAGAATGCACAAGTATTAGAAGCTGCAAAGGAGATTATTCAACAAGTTTTCCTAGATTTAGATATCAATGAATCCACCCCCATCATTGATCAACTTTCACTACTTACCGAGGCTATTAACAAACCTGATGTTGATGCCGAGCGGAAATTGGAAGAAAGAAAAGAGAAGAAGATTCAATACAAGGTCACAGAGAAGATCAGTCATGCAGTGGCAGTCAATAAGGTAACTTGTCTAAACTTGTAAATGGAATAGAATCTATCATATCTAAAGCCACCACACTTCTACAAAATTTATGCACTCTAGATCACTTCACTGCCGAGATTAGTGAAAAGATACAAAAAATAGATCAAGATCTTAAGGATAGTGCAAACAGTCAATAAACCGAGCAACATGCATTGCAGATGCATTACAAAAAAGTTCTCCAAAACAAGTAGTTGAGACTGGACTTGAAGAAAGAAGAAGAGACAATCAGAGAACAAGTAGCCGAGCTCCAAGAAATGTTACTACCGCATTTAGTAGTAATGCAAAAACATGTGACATTGGCAAATAATTTAATTACCACCCGATAATTGTCAGTAACTGACAACATATATGATATGCATGCTTAGATCAATTTAGAACAACTAACCCTTGAGAATTTAAAGGGGGAATGGGAGAAGCTACTGGAAACTCGCCCATCCTACCATTTTTGACAAATTGTAAGTTATACTCCTTTTGTCATTATTTTCAAAAAAGGGGTAAATATATGTATATATGTATAGTAAAGGGGGATACTATAATCAAGATGAACTCATATACATATACCGAGTATATACAAAGGGGGAGAGCATGTACAAAGGGGGAGTCATCATGTATATTATATATAGTACTAATTTTTTGATACTAATGCCAAAGGGGGAGAATGTTACTCCAATTAAGCATTGAAGTTGTCATTAGTTATCAAGCAGACATAATGGACAGAAGGTAACTGAGTCACAAACAGGACAGTTGGTATAGTCACCAAAGTGAAGAGTTAACCGAGAGAATTGATCATGCCCAGAGTTAACTGAGTACAGTGACACTTGAGTTGATAGACTATACCAAGCAGTAGACAACACCGAGCTACACAGTTTACCCGAACAATAGTATAACCAAGATACACAGACTACACCGAGCACCAAGAGACAACATTAACTGAGTGGAATAGAGGCCACCTAAAAGTTTTTTATGACACATTATTCTATGTAACAACTTTTTATCCAACCTAGATAACGGTTTACACAATCAAGGAGGACATTAATTACAGATATACAACATTAATTGTTTATCTCCTATGTTTAGATGATCAAGGTAAATTATGTACACCTTTGATCTTAGGGTAGGGATGCAATTGTTAAGCCCTAATTAGGTCATAGAATTTAATATATAAATGTATAGATGTCAAATTTTTTAATGTATGCTGATCAAGTAGCTGCCATACTACATACATCAAAGATCAGACAAGGGATTTTAAGGACAGAGACTGCATTGTAGAAATCAGTTTTCAAAACTAAGGCAAGGCTACTAAGCAGAACATAGTAGAAGGTATTATCATTCACATTGAGGTGATATGTTTTGTATGCACTTAATGGATATGTATTAGCAATATATTGATTGTATATGTTTCAGATCAAATTTTTGTTGCTATCTAACAATTTTAATAGACCCCTAAATCTCTTAACAGAGTAGACTTAACCGAGTGCACACATAACTTGTGTTTCTAAATCCTCACATGAGGTAGATCTAATCAATATCATTGTTACTCCTAACAGGGTAAGATCGTCATAAGTGATCATTCTTTGTAAGCTTTAATATGCTACTTTATTTACTGTAGTAGTGAAGTTTTGTGGGTTTCATCCCCACCGCATTTTTTACCTTCTAACATGGGTTTTCTGTGATACCAAAATACTAGTGTCATGAGTACTTAATTTCATGTATGTGTATTATTTATTTTACAAACATTTACATTTCAACAGTGATACTATATGTTTGGTGTATGCAATCTACTCAGTCGGTTAATACATAACAGTGGTTAAAAAGAATTGATTAAAAGTTTTTAAGGGTACTGATTCACCCCTGCACTCTCAGTAATAACCTTCCCATTATCCCAAAAACTTTATCCTCTTCTGCAACTTCATTACCCTTAGCTTCTTTCCATTCCAATTTATCACTGACTTCATCAGTCTTGGTCTGCACTTCACTCAATGCTTGTTCAAATTGAGCTATTCTTTGTCTTAATAGCTTATTATCTTCCTCCTGATCATCGACCTTCTTGGCTAATTCCACATGAGTCACCATGATTTTGGATCTACTAGACTCACAATCTGACATGCACTAGACAATCCTAAATATTTTTGCGGCTCTGATACCAATCTGTTAGGAAGGTTGGATGAATCATTCACTGATTCATGCTCTTAGTCTTGTCACAAGAATTCTAGGGTGTTTTCACTACACTCCTTGTAACCTATAGGACCCTTAACCAATTTTTATCCCCTGGTTACTTTGGCCAACCCAACTAACAACAAAGATTCAATCTACCAAGACTCACACTTGGTGCATTCTAGCTTTTCTTCCTCTTGCCTTTATTCCACATTAAAGGCTTGCAACCTCCATATGCATAAGTCTACCTTGTAGAGGTGTGGAGGTGTCTCACAACATGTTATTTTTCTCGACTAGGGGTGTTAGGAGTCCCACCTAGTTCAACCTTATAGTCGATTTCTCCAATCTTTCACAAAATAGGCCTAATAGGATAGTAGCACTATTAGGTTTCCTACTCTGAGAAAATATTGATTTTCTCTCAACTCCTTTAAAGGAACCCTAAAATTATTTTTAGGATTCTTGGAACATTTTTCAACCCCTCAAGGATTTTTGGGGTCTTTGGGTCACCACCTTTTGTATTGTACCCTAACTCAAAATGAGCGGCTTTAAGGGTTGTGTAGGCTTTATCTAGCTCCAGAAAGAGATGAAGTGAATTTTTACATCAAAAGGATTGGTGTAACCCTCTCCTTCTTACCAAATCATGGAAATAATCCCAACTTCAACTTCCAAAAGTTATTTTGACTCTAGCTATCCACCTCTGCAAATGGTGCTCTCTATAGTTTGGTCTTCCCTAGTTGGGCTCACCACTGGTTCGCCTAGGGCAAGACTTTAGAAATCATTCCTTTGCAGCTGATGGCCCAAGCTCCTACACAATATATGTACATGGAGTCTATTCACTAATACCAATAGTTCATACCAAATGGACGGTGGGAAAGTGATGTAAGGAGGGACAATACTCAGGGCCTAGGGCACTCCCAAGTACCAACCAACCTTGTAGACACAATGCAGATGCAACAACACAGGGAGTGAGAGAAGAAACAACAGATATCCTTTTGATTAATCTCTCAAAACTCATTACATGTCGGGCTGTAAGGCCTTCCCGATTTTGGCCATATACATTCAATGAATTATAGAATGATCCTCATACATGCGACGTCACATACCTATCTTTCAATATCTCAATAGTTTAATCTTCTACCAAATTCTACTATCCTCCAAGAATTTCTACCTAAACTAAAACATAGAAACAAATATATACAAGAGTCCACCAAAGAGATAAGCACTCAAACCCCTAAGAGAGACCCAGATTTAGGTCCACACAGATCCCAATGAGAGACCCCACATTAATTGCACCACAGAAATTAATTGTAGAAGTCGGTCAGATCAGGATAAAAAACTCGGGAAGATGATCACCGAGCAACAAAAACCCATTGGTAAGAGCATACCCGAGCAACATAAACCAACACACACTGAGACCCATCGGTGAAGCAAGATAGAAAGGATACCCGAGAAACAGGGTAACTGAGCATTTCACCGAGAATTCTCCAAAAAAGCTAAAGAACAAAAGAAAACATATTTTTGGTTGAGCAGGATTGCCAAGGACCCAAGATGCTCCTGCATCAGAAAGTGAATTAGATCTCCATCTTTGCACATTGCCTGGATTGAACCAATGACAGTGTCAAATAAAAAACTATTTACAAAGAACACAAAACTAAATCAAAGAACCTATCTAAAGGAAGACAAAACTATAAAAACACCTACTCTAAGCTATGCATGAGTTTCAATGCAAGATCTAATCTATTAACTATCTACTGTTGCAAATATAACTAAAATTGCACACAAAAACCACACAAAATCTTGATTGCTTCCGAATATTGTCCGTACAAAGGGTGCCCAACCTTTCTCCATGGTAAATATATGTCCTATGTAGGGTGATTAGGTATTTAGTTCTCTTAGGGATCTTTTCCATCAGGTTCTCAAAACTTGACAATGTTGTCCGAGCAACATTTCAAAGTTGCAAAAGTTACAAAATGCAACTTTAA
Organism: Thuja plicata; assembly: GCA_018584345.1. Lineage (NCBI taxonomy): Eukaryota > Viridiplantae > Streptophyta > Pinopsida > Cupressales > Cupressaceae > Thuja > Thuja plicata. The sequence goes on along the minus strand of MU228396.1, from coordinate 653,636 downwards.
CAAGTTTTGACAATTTCTTGCAAAACTAACATAATGAGTTCCAAAGCTCACCAAACCTTACCAAAAGATATAATCATGGTTGAAACATTATTCTAACCCATCCTAGACCCTACAGACATCATGCTGACATCATCCATCCAATTGTGCAAATCAGGAGGCTTTACAATTTTTTAGCCCCTAATTGCAACTTACCAAAAAGTCTTAAAACTCTAAGGACCAAACCCTATTGTACCTTCTACCATGGTCAACATGACCTTAAATAAAAAATCAAAAATCCCTAAAGGTTTACACACACCAAAATGAACTAGGATTGTTTGAACAACTCAAGGGTGCTCCTGCACCACTCCAGAATTTTGTTTTAATCTCTCTAGATTTGGCTTAAATTAGCAAGTTTTAGTTACGTAAAAAAAAAATTTAATTTAAGATAGAGTTAAGTAAATTTGGTTTTGATAAATAGTTAAGCCCTACGTGGCTATATATATGTTTCAAAAATACTTAAGAAAGGTCCAAATTTTGGTGTGACTTATAGACTTAAATTTCTATTTTTTGATACATGATTTTTTAGAATAGAAACTTTTATCTGTGAGTGAAATGAATAGATGATGATTGCATATTAAAATCTATGTGTTTGAATCGGTGTGGAAGAATATTTGTGTGGGTTTATTTCTCAATGCAATGGTTATCTATGTCTTTGAAATTTTATCGTGTCTCTAAACTCTTCCCTTGCCCATTCTTTTCTACACACTTCCTATATCTTCCTTGCCTCCTATTCACTCTTCCACTCACTTCAACATATCCATGTATGTGACATTATCTGTACTTTAATCTCCAAGTGACAAGAAACTCTATTTTTGTAGTTTTTCCATAGAAGTTAACACCACCTGAATCAAGAAAACTGTTATTTAAAGAGAACAAGCTTGTGATTTTGTCACACCCAATGACGCATCCACTGCTTCAAACAACGCTTGAGGGCGAATTTCCATGAATTCCATGAAACCACAATTTCCACAGGCACGGGCTTTGTCCATGGAATCTTATATTTGATTTAATCATCATCCTTAGGAGGTTTGGTCACTTTCTCCAAACATGGAGAGAAACTTTTCAAAGTGAAATAGAGAGGAGATAGACGAAAGCTAAGAAAATAAAAAATTTAAGGAAAAATAATAGGTAATAATTTTGGATATTGTTGTTCATGGATCCTTGCCTCAAAAACTCATGTTAATTTTGACATGGGACTTGTTATGGTCTCTGGGATTTGTTCAATCTCTAATTCTTGTTGTTAGGAGTATAGACATTGTACACTTCAAATAAGTTAAACTAGCGATCACACCTTAGTGTGCAATGGAAATGCCTTTTTTATTTGTTTTATGGGTTTTGTTATATTTTTTTATTGTCACTCTAATGGATAATTGCATTTTTAATCACTAAATAGAGTTTAATATATTAAATAATTAATATTTAAAATTTATTAGATTTTGTAAAAAAAAATTGAATTACCACTTTAGTTTTAAAAATTTAATTCATTATATTTATGTTCTTTTGTATATTAATATAATTTGCTGATATTGAGTTTATCTATTAGTTACTATTAATATTGTTTGAATTTATGTTTAAATTTATAATAAATTTGTATTTATTAATACTGAATTTATCTTTCACTTAATATTAATATTATTTGTATTTACTTACAAGTTTATTATAATTTTCATTTGCTAATATTAAATTTATCTTGCAAATACATTTGAGGCTGTTATTTTATTAATATTTTAATTATAATTTTTATGACTATTAATTTTTTTATTTAAATGTTTTACATAGATGGAGCATTTGAAAAAAGAGCAGAGTAGTCATAGTATCCATCCTCCAAAGCTCCCTGGTTGAGAAGAGGCAAAGGCCTATTAAGAATGTCTGGAATGTCGACCTCCCCTTCCAACATCTTCAAAGCCTCTGCCATGCTTGGTTTGAATCCCACCATTACATGAGCACATAGAATACCCACTAAAACAAATCTCTCCATAAATGTCCCAAGGCCTCTTCTCATAGATTATGCTATCTAAGATCTCATTCATTTTCCTTGCCTTTACAAGCTTCCATGCCCAATGAGTGATAAGATAATCAGATGGGGACTCCATAGATGTGTCCAGGGCCTTTCTCCCACTCATAATCCCAAAGAGCAACCCCAAAACTCTACACATCACTTATGTCTATGAGCTGACCATACAGAGAATTCATTTGATCATCTAATAGAGTTTTCGTGGTCTTAATATCTCTATGATAGATGGCAGGCTCAATCTATCCAACAATGTTTTTCCTGCAATCCAACAATGTTCTTCCTCTACTTCCAATCTAACCGCTTCTTCTGCACAGCCTCCTTTAGACAATCAACGGTTGAAACATCTCTAAAAATGACTATCATTAAAACTATCCTTGCTGTTCATTGTCTTCACCGTGATTGGTGGTTGTATTGGATTCTTTGCACATTAATTACAACAGGACTTAGATAGTAGTAGCACTCTAGCTAACCCTCTACATTTGGTCCCATATTCTGTAAGAGTCACCAAGTCCCTTTGCGATGAGAGAAAGAAAAGGTTTCACCCGCCCATCAGCAGAGGAAAGGGCTTCAAAGGCATCGGATATAGGATTGTGACAGACACATCATAGACATGCTTTCTTTTGTGGGTCTTTCACTCATAGGATATACCACTTTTATTACCTTCACCTCTGTGTTGATCCTGATTTGAGTCTCGTTGGGAACCAAATCCACTCCCTCTTCCTCTAAAGGGACTCCTTTCTCTTTGGTGTCTATCTCTTCCTCTTCCATTCTGGTCTTGTCTCCTTTTGAACTTCTCTTCAACCTTAGAATCCAATTGATGACACTTCGGCACTGTCCCGGGGGTAAGAAAATTCAATTCTTCTTGAATGGAGAATTTCAAATCATTCATATATCTGGATAACTTTTCTTCTTTTGTTTCCTTTGTTTTGGACTTCATGAACTCTTCAGTGTATGTGTCCACGTCCATATCCTTTTGCCTAAGGTTGTTTCTTCTCTTATGCAATTGTACCTCATAATCTTTAGGCACATATGACTCTTTCACCAAACTTACCATCCTCTTCTAAGTAGACACTCTACTTTTCTCATCCTTCTCTCTTTCATCTTGAATTAAATTCCACTATGTCAAAGAAGAGCCTTTCAACTTTGACTTTGCTATCTTGACCTTCTAGTGTTCTGGAATGTCTTCACATTCAAAGAATCTTGTGAGGGAGTCTATCCAATCCATGACCAAGTCTNGATCCACTCTCCCACTAAATATAGTCAGTTCCAACTTACCATCCATAGTTCTCCTCTCCATGGACTTTAGGGCATTCAGGAGGGGTTTCTGGTCTGCAGGCACTTCCTCTTCTACCTTCCTTGGGATCTCTTCCTCTTCCCAATCTCCATTTTATTGAGTATTATTCACCCCTACCTCTCATTTAACCCCTCATCTCATCCATCTCTTCTCTAATCTTCCTATTCTCTGCCATTTTCTCTCTAACAAGCTTTGCAAGTTCTGCATTAGTCATTCTTTGTGGAAGTTCATCTTCTTCTACCATGTCTTCTCCTTCAACTTCTTCTACCCAAGGGTTCCTTTCCCTTGCTCTGATACCACTTGATGCAAATCCCTTCTTACTTAGGATCTAATAACCCCTAACACCCTACAACCTTCAAATAGATGGTGTTCACAAGACAAGGCTTCACATTCTAAGGTAAATCCACACAATTACTTCCATGAATTAATCCATCACCACTTAGGGCTCTTTCCTTACCAACTTCATTCACACATGGTCTCAAAGGCTTGATTAGACATCAACCCACCCTCAAGTATTCCCCTATAAAAATGAATCAACTCTCCATGTATGTCTTCCCAAAATGACCTAAAACACATAACTCATGCATTAAAAAAGGTCTTGCAAAGTGATTAGGGGTAGTTTCTTTACTAAGGGCTATTTAGGCTTGTATCCATATTCCACTGGTTTATTGAATTACACAACCTCCTAGAGGGGATTCTTCTAAACTTCAAAGACAAGAGTTCAAACTCATAAGAGACAAGAGGCCTAATAGGGCTATTAGGTCTTAGTTTGCAAAGGGGCTACCACCTCCACTCTTTGTTCCTCTAATAAACAAACATCCCTTCAAAGAACATCCAAAACATAGTCCAATCACACACAACTCTCAAAACACCTCCGGCGTTTCCATTTTGGAAAGCCCTGACAGTTTTTGTGCATCTAACGATTGCAGCTGTTGGATTAGGAAATGGCTTCCATTCAAACAATCTTTACTGTTCGTCAAAATGCGTCTATTTTTTTTCCACTTTACATGTCAGCTGATCGTTTCCTCCTGGACGTTACTGCAATGGACCGCGGACAGAGTGCTTTCCGTTAGTACACATCAGCCTGGATGTGAAACCCGAACGTCCAGTCAGTGGAGGTAGAGTTGGCGATCAACTTAACCGTATAATTTTTTTTCCACCCATTTCTGAAAATGATAGATTCGTCAGTTGGATGCGTGCACTGCCTGCTAATTTTTTCCTATTCATTGTACAGGATAATGCACCATCACCATCTAATGATGGTGTATCACGCCACTGATCTTTCATAGTGTCTGGTTATCGTTGTATGTTATTTTGTCTTCATACAATTATTTTGTGAAATGATTTCTCTGCCTCAGGGTAGAGTCTTGTATGTTGTGAAAACACAAAACTAAATCAAAGAACCTATCTAAAGGAACAAAAAACTATAAAAACACCTACTCTAAGCCATGCATGAGTTACAATGCAAGATCTAATCCATTAACTACCTACTGTTGGAAATATAACTAAAATTGCACACAAAAACCACAAAATCTTGATTGCTTAGAAATATTGTCCGTACAAAGGGTGTCCAACCTTTCTCCATGGTAAATCTATGCCTTATGTAGGGTGATTAGGTATTTAGTTCCCTCTTAGGGATATTTTCCATTAGGTTCTCAAAACTTGACAATGTTGTCCGATGAACATTTCAAAGTTGCAAAAGTTGCAAAATGCAACTTTTACAAGTTTTGACAATTTCTTGCAAAACTAACATAATGAGTTCCAAAGCTCACCAAAACTTACCAAAAGATCTAATCATGGTTGAAACATTATTCTAACCCATCCTAGACCCTACAGAAATCATGCTAACATCATCCATGCAATTGTGCAAATCAGGAGGTTTTACAACCTTTTAGCCCCTAATTGCAACTTACCAAAAAGTCTTAAAACTCTAAGGAACAAACCCTATTGTACCTTCTACCATGGTCAACATGACCTTAAATAAAACATCAAAAATCCCTAAAGGATTACACACACCAAAATGAACTAGGATTGTTTGAACAACTCAAGGGTGCTCCTGCACCACTCCAGAATTTTGTTTTAATCTCTCTAGATTTGGCTTAAATTAGCAAGTTTTAGTTACGTAAAAACTAAATTTTACTTTAAGATAGAGTTATTTTGATAAATAGTTAAGCCCTACGTGGCTATATATATGTTTCAAAAAGACTTAAGAAAGGTCCAAATTTTGGTGTGAATTATAGACTTAACTTTCTATTTTTTGATACATGATTTTTTAGAATAGAAACTTTTATCTGTGAGTGAAATGAATAGATGATGACTGCATATTCAAATCTATGTGTTTGAATCAGTGTGGAAGAATATTTGTGTGGGTTTATTTCTCAATGAAATGGTTATCTATCTTTGAAATTTTATCGTGTCTCTAAACTCTTCCCTTGCCCATTCTTCTCTACACACTTCCTATATCCTCCTTGTCTTCTATTCACTCTTCCACTCACTTCAACATATCCATGTATGTGACATTATCTGTCCTTTAATCTCCAAGTGACAAGAAACTCTATTTTTGTAGTTTTTCGATAGAAGTTAACACCGCCTGAATCAAGAACAATGTTATTTAAAGAGAACAAGATTGTGATTTTGTCACACCCAATGACGCATCCACTGCTTCAAACAACGCTTGAGGGTGAATTTCCACGAATTCCATGAAACCACAATTTCCACAGGCACAGGCTTTGTCCATGGAATCTTATATTTGATTTAATCATCATCCTTAGGAGGTTTGGTCACTTTCTCCAAACATGGAGAGAAACTTTTCAAAGTGAAATAGAGAGGAGATTGACGAAAGCTAAGAAAATCAAAACTTTAAGGAAAAATAATAGGTAATAATCTTGGCTATTGTTGTTCATCGATCCTTGCCTCAAAAACTCATGTTAATTTTGACATGGGACTTGTTATGGTCTCTGGGATTTGTTCAATCTCTAATTCTTGTTGTTATGAGTATAGACATTGTACACTTCAAATAAGTTAAACTAGCAATCGCACCTTAGTGTGCAATGGAAATGTCTTTTTTATTTGTTTTATGGGTTTTGTTATATTTTTTATTGTCACTTTAATGGATAATTGCATTTTTAATCACTAAATAGAGTTTAATATATTAAATAATTAATATAAGTTTTAAAATTTATTAGATTTTATAAAAAAATTTGAATTACCACTTTAGTTTTAAAAATTTAATTCATTTATATTTATGTTCTTTTGTATATTAATATAATTTGTTGATATTGAGTTTATCTATTAGTTACTATTAATATTGTTTGAATTTATGTTTAAATTTATATTTATTAATATTGAATTTATCTTTCACTTAATATTAATATTATTTGTATTTACTTTCAAGTTTATTATAATTTTCATTTGTTAATATTAAATTTATCTTACAAATACATTTGAGGTGCATATTTTATTAATATTTTAATTATAATTTGTATGACTATTAATTTTTTTATTTAAATGTTTTACATAGATGAAGCATTTGAAAAAAGAGCAGAGTAGTCATAGTATCCATCCTCCAAAGCTCCCTGGTTGAGAAGAGGCAAAGGCCTATTAAGAATCTTTGGAATGTCGACCTCCCCTTCCTACATCTTCAAAGCCTCTATCATGCTTGGTTCGAATCCCACCATTACATGAGCACATAGAATACCCACTAAAATGAATCTCTCCATAAATGTCACAAGGCCTCTTCTCACAGATTACGCTATCTAAGATCTCAGTCATTTTCCTTGCCTTCACAAGCTTCCATGCCCAATGAGTGATAAGATAATCATATGGGGACTCCACAGATGTGTCCAGGGCCTTTCTCCCACTCATAATCCCAAAGAAAAACCCCAAAAACTCTACACATTGCTTATGTCTATGAGCTAACCATACAGAGCAATCATTTGATCATCCAATAGAGTTCTAGTAGTCTTAATATCTCTATGATAGATGGCAAGCTCAATCTATCCAATAATGTTTTTCCTGCAATCCAGCAATGTTCTTCCTCTACTTCCAATCTAACCGCTTCTTCTGCACAGCCTCCTTTAGACAATCAACGGTTGAAACATCTCTAAAAAAATGACTATCATTAAAACTATCCTTGTCATTCATTGTCTTCACCATGATTGGTGGCTGTATCAAATTCTTTGCGCATTAACTACAACAGGACTTAGACAGTAGCAACACTCCACCTGCCCCTCTACATTTGGTCCCATATTCTATAAGAGTCACCGAGTCCCTTTGCGATGAGAGAAAGCAAAGGTTTCACCTGCCCATCAGCAGAGGCAAGGGCTTCAAAGGCATCAGATATAGGACTGTGACAAACACATCATAGACGTGCTTTCTTTTGTGGGTCTTTCACTCACAGGATATACCACTTTTATTACCTTCACCTCTATGTCGATCCTAATTTGAGTCTCGTTGGGAACCAAATCCATTCCCTCTTCCTCTAAAGGAACTTCTTTCTCTTTGGTGTCTATCTCTTCCTCTTCCATTCTGGTCTTGTCTCCTTTTGAACTTCTCTTCAACCTTAGAATCCAATTGATGACACTTCGACACTGTCCCGGGGGTAAGAAAATTCAATTCTTCTTGAATGGAGAATTTCAAACCATTCATATATCTAGATAACTTTTCTTCTTTTGTTTCCTTTGTTTTGGACTTCATGAACTCTTCAATGTATGTGTCCACGTCCATATCCTTTTGCCTAAGGTTTTGTCTTCTCTTATGCAATTGTACCTCATAATCTTTAGGCACATATGACTCTTTCACCAAACTTACCATCCTCTTCCAAGTAGACACTCTACTTTTCCCATCCTTCTCTCTTTCATCTTGAATTAAATTCCACTATGTCAAAGCAGAGCATTTCAAATTTAACTTTGCTATCTTGACCTTCTAGTGTTCTGGAATGTCTTCACATTCAAAGAAGCTTGTGAGGGAGTCTATCCATCTATCCAATCCATGACCAAGTCTGGATCCATTCTTCCATGAAATATAGTTAGTTCCAACTTACCATCCATAGTTCTCCTCTCCATGGACTTTAGGGCATTCAGGAGGGGTTTCTGGTCTGATGGCACTTCCTCTTCTACCTTCCTTGGGATCTCTTCCTCTTCCCAATCTCCATTTTCTCGAGTATTCTTCACCCCTACCTCTCATTTAACCCCTCATCTCATCCATCTCTTCTCTAATCTTCCTATTCTCTGCCATTTTCTCTCTAACAAGCTTTACAAGTTCTGCATTAGTCATTCTTTGTGGAAGTTCATCTTCTTCTACCATGTCTTCTCCTTCAACTTCTTCTACCCAAGGGTTCCTTTCCCTTGTTCTGATACCACTTGATGCAAATCCCTTCTTACTTAGGATCTAATAACCCCTAACTCCCTACAACCTTCAAATAGATGGTGTTTACAAGACAAGGCTCCACATTCTAAGGTAAATCCACACAAATACTTCCATGAATTAATCCATCACCACTTAGGGCTCTTTCCTTACCAACTTCATTCACACATGGGCTCAAAGGCTTGATTAGACATCAACTCACCCTCAAGTACTATAAAAATGGATCAACTCTCCATGTATTTCTTCCCAAAATGACTTAAAACACATAACTCATGCATTAGAAAAGGTCTTGCAAAGTGATTAGGGGTAGTTTCTTTACTAAGGCCTATTTAGGCTTGTAGCCATATTCCACTGGTTTATTGAATTACACAACCTCCTAGAGGGGATTCCTAGAGGGGATTCTTCTAAACTTCAAAGACAAGGCTTCAAACTCATAAGAGACAAGAGGTCTAATAGGGCTATTAGGTCTTAGTTTGCAAAGGGGCTACCACCTCCACTCTTTGTTCCTCTAATAAATGAACATCCCTTCAAAGAACATCCAAAACATAGTCCAATCACACACAACTCTCAAAACATCTCCGGTGTTTCCATTTTGGAAAGCCCTGACAGTTTTTGTGCATCTAACGGTTGCAGCTGTTGGATTAGGAAATGACTTCCATTGAAACAATCTTTATTGTTCGTCAAAATACGTCTATTTTTTTTCCACTTTACATGTCAGCTGATCATTTCCTCATGGACATTATTGCAATGGACCGCGGACAGAGTGCTTTCCGTTAGTACACATCAGCCCGGATGTGAAACCCGAACGTCCAGTCAGTGGAGGTGGACTTGGCGATCAACTTAACCGTATAATTTTTTTTGCCACCCATTTCTGAAAATGAGAGATTCGTCAGTTGGATGCATGCACTGCCTGCTAATTTTTTCCTATTCATTGTACAGGATAATGCACCGTCACCATCTAATGATGGTGTATCACACCACTGATCTTTTATATTGTCTAGTTATCGTTGTATTTTATTTTGTCTTCATACAATTATTTTGAACCATCATTCAACAACAATCAATTTTATTTTTCTACCTCGTTGTCTATTTTTTTATTTTCATTATATGTTAACTGTCACATTTTCCTTTCACCCTTTGGAAAAAATGTTCACCGGGTGTTTTATTGTTGTTCTCCAATACCTAACGCGTGTTAACTTATTGCCACGTTTATGCATTATTAAAAAACAACAGCAGAAAATCTCTCCAAAATTACTACGAGATT
>MU228396.1:631119-642649 GCA_018584345.1 Thuja plicata | reverse complement strand
CAGTCATTCCCCATACATCATACATGTATTCACTCTTGGAAAAAATGTTCACCGGGTGTTTTATTGTTGTTCTCCAATACCTAACGCGTGTTAACTTATTGCCACGTTTATGCATTATTAAAAAACAGCAGCAGAAAATCTCTCCAAAATTACTACGAGATTCATAGAAAAGCAGTCATTCCCCATACATCATACATGTATTCACTCTTGGAAAAAATGTTCACCGGGTGTTTTATTGTTGTTCTCCAATACCTAACGNGTGTTAACTTATTGCCACGTTTATGCATTATTAAAAAACAACAGCAGAAAATCTCTCCAAAATTACTACGAGATTCATAGAAAAGCAGTCATTCCCCATACATCATACATGTATTCACTCTTGGAAAAAAACAACAGGAAATCTCCCAAAACTAATCTAAAATTCAGAGAAAGGAAGTCATTCTCCAATGCAAAGAATGCAGAATTTACCTCGCAGACGTCATTGACCAAATATTCAAAAAAAATCCAACAGAGCAAATCAACAGCTGTTGCCATTTTGGCCTTGTGGATAGCGCAATGCCGAGCAAACTGATGACCTCATCTGTCGGAGCCATAATCTTGTGTGAAATGATTTCTCTGCCTCATGGTAGAGTCTTGAATGTTTTGAAAACAGGGCAAGCAGTTAGTAGTCACACGCCAAACGTGTCGTCAAGTTTTCACATATTCCTTTGTTAAATAACTCCACCCAATTAAGGCATGCCAACGTTGATTCATCTATTTTTCTTATATTAACAACGTTTCTATCGTCCTTCCACGTGCTAGTCGGACGCTAGCTCAAACGGTGGGGAGTGGAGGCTTGAGGTTGTGGGTTACCACCATGGTCTAGGTACCCAAGATCTGGGCTGCTGGTCGCTGGGCTAGGTCGCGGGGATACCCCCTTGTTGAAATAAATAACACCTAAAGAAGGAAGAAATTCGTGCTTCATTTGCATTTATAATGTATGTATAAGAATTCTTAATTATAATATAAGTATGCTACATTTAATTTATTAATTGATAATAATATTATTTAAATTCTATTTTATATTATTTGATAATTTTTTAAATTGTTTATATTATTGAATAATTATAGAAATAGTAATTATTATATCTTTATCTTGTATTTAAATAATTGATAATAAATTTTGTATAAAGTTTATTAAATATTAAATAATAATGTATACGTAAATTAATATTTGCTATTTAACTATTATATTGTAATTAAATTATTTATTATCTTTTTATTAATATTATATAATTTTGTATGCATTAAATTAATATTAGTTATTATGTAATTATATTATAGTTCAAAAACTAATTCATAATAAATATTGCTTAAACTATGTACTATATTACATGATAATTTATAGATTAGTTTAAAATATTTTGTAATTCTACAAAAAAAAATTTAGTTAATAATTAAATTTGTAAATGATGCATAGCTATAATTAAACAAATCAAACTAAATATAATGTTAATTTAGTTTAAAATGAGATAATCAATACATAATATTCATTAGAAGTGTGTGAGGTTCCATGCATCTTAGAGCACTTAACCTCAAAATGTATCAACATTTAAGAACATATAATCAAAAAAGTTTCTACATAGTCATAAGGTTATATGTCAAAGTAGAGAAAAGAATGTATGGGTATAAAAAATAATGACATATAATAATTTAAACCTACCAAAGGCGAGAAAAAAGTCTAAACAAGAGAAATGAGAAAGAAGATATATTGGGTTAGTCATAAGAGAGTCAAACCAACAAAGGTTGTATAACTTACTATGTATATTTAATGAAAACTGACATATCATATGCAACTTGCAAGTGGTATCCTCCCTTATCTATTGAAATTCCACCTTGATAAGTAAGTGATATTTTCCACAGCAAGCCAAATTGTGCTATTGCTATCAGGATTCACATGTGTAGTTTTTGAGTCAAACTTATTGACTATCAATAAATTTCACTGAAAAAACACAATTGAATCCTAATAGCAATATCGTGAATTCCACCTTTCCAATTAGTTTGTGTCTCTCTTTATCTCCCTCTTCCCTCTTTCTATATCCTTTCACTAAAAAAACTAAACGCTTTCACTATTTTACATTTAATTTTTTTATACATAAATTATTTATATAATATAATATAATATATCTTCATAATATAAAATAAATTAGTTTAATGTCATTTACGAACCATCTTGTCATTTCAACCTACCAAACAATCGCGGATAAAAAGAGAAAACAGGTTTATGTATATTAAATCAAATGGAATCACAACATTGATGTCATATCACTTATTAATGGCTACATGATCAGCCATCAAAAAATGAAAATGAGTTAAAATCAAAATAGTTTTAATTGCCACCAAGACCCTTTCTGATTTTCCCCACATCCTCGTGACTAATCTAAAATGCCTTGGCAGGAATCGCGGGAGGAATAGCCAGATTGGAACGAAAAGTAACAAAGGGAGTAACAACAATCCCTGGATTCTGACGAAAAACTGACTCAAAAAAGTGAATTGATTCGCGATGGGACTGGTAGCAAACGCATTCTAACGGACGGCCAAGATTGTTTTAATGGCAGTCATTGCCCTCTCCATCAGTTGGAACCATTGGATGCACAAAACAGGCCCGGGCTTTCCAAAATGGAAATGCCTACGACGTAATTAAAATATTATAATGTAAATTAAATAAATGTTTAGTGTGGTGTATCTAAGAGATCTAGTTAATCATTTAGATATTTGTTTGAAGTCAAATGTAAACTTGTATGTAACTTTGGATTAGTTTTTTTTTCAAGAAAGAAAAAATAATTAATTGTTAAAATTATTTAATGTTGTGAAAAATAGTACGTTGTATATTGTCGAGTTTGTAGTTCTTTTGTTGTCGTACCAGATGTATGTTCTTGTTCCTCCTCACAATTTGGATCCTCTTGGTTATTATCTTCTCTTTGTGGTCTACCATAGTGTTCCTAGGATTGGTAAGTGGGTGTGGCTTTAGGGGCGAGGAAAGATTAAATCTTGGGGCTGTGGTCCAAACTTTGATCTTTTTCCGTTCATTCAAGGTTTCAAGGACCCATGTCCATGGGTTCGTTCAATTTTGTGCTTAGAATCTCCCTAGAACATCAACTGGGTACCATTTTTTGTACATGTTCGTGCTTAGAAACATCCCAAGCTATGAACTAGGTAGCAAGTTTTTTTAAAAGTTCATGCTGAAAATTTCCAAATCATGAACTGTGTAGCAATTTTCAGAGATCATGAACTGGTACCAGTTTTTTTAAGATCACCTTTGAAAAAATTTTAGATGATGAACTGGGCAGCAATTTTTTTTTAGTTCATGTTTGGAAAATTTCCATATTATGAACTAAGTAGCAATTTTTTTTTGTAAGTTCATGCTTGGAAAATTTTCAAATCATGAATTGGGTAGCAATTGCAATTTTTATTCAAGTTTGTGATTGAAACATCCCAGATCATGAACTGGGTAGCAATTTTTATACAAGTTTGTCCTCAAAAGCTTGTCAAGCTTTGAACCAAGTAGCAAGTTTTTGTAAGTTTGTGCTTGGAAAATTTTAGATCATGAACTGGGTAATAATTTTATTGTAAGTTCATCTTTGGAAAAATTCAAATCATGAACTACATAGAAATTTTCACTTGAAAATTTTCAGATTATGAACTGGGTAAATTTTTTTTGTAAATTCATGCTTGGAAAATTTCAAATCATGAATTGGGTAGCAATTTTTTTTGAGTTCATTCTTGAATATTTTCTAGATCATGAACTCGGCAGCAATGTTTTTGGGCAAGGTAGCAAATTTTTATTTAAGTTCATGATTAGAATCTTCCCAAATCATTAATTGGGTAGCAATATTTTTAATTTAGATTCTAATATGAAAACTACTTGAGAAAGTCTCAACTAAGTAGGAATCTTTTTAATTTAGATTCCAATATGAAAATTTCTTGAGAAAGTATCAAGCTTCTTCCATTGATTGGATATATGTAAAGAAAAAGAAAATATAAATATTTGTAGAAATAGATTTGAGATAGTTCATGAAATGGAGCGACGTAGGAGAGAAGAGCTCAGGTTCTCGGGTAGGAACGAGGGTTTCGTGGGGTATGGCTTCAACAGGCGAGGCCCAAGATGGTCATGGTTCACACCATCCAGGCGTGCGAATCCAGGAAAGAGAGTAACTGACAGAATAGTGGCTGAAAGGAAACATCTGGGCCCACGATGGAACAAGTGGGGCTCTGCAATAATCTACTCTGGTCGCAGAGAAGGGTTTAAAAAACTGAAGTTAGATTCGCATACCTAGCCCCTTACAAAGGAGAATCAGGAAACAACAAATAACCATAAAATCAACATGCGTGTCGACTCAGAAACATGGAAGAGCTTGGTCCAAATGCTAAAAGCAAGGGCTTTTTTCATGAAATAGGGTGGAGGTTGGCCGTCTTACCCTAAGATCAAGAACTGGGTAAATGACGAATGGGGATCCCACTTTGAAGTGAAAACACTGCCAAACGGTTTCTTCCTTATCATCACGGGCACGGAGAATGAAAAAACCATAATCATGTTCAATGGGCCCTTTATGATGGGCGGGATCAGATTTTACATAAAGGACTAGATTCCAAATTTCAATCCTAGGTAAGCCTCAATCGAGGAAGTCCCGATTTGGATCCGACTTTATAATCTCCCTCATGAATACTGGCATGCAGAGTTTTTTAAAATGGTTGGGGATTCGCTGGGTAAATTCATCAAGGCTGATGAAGCGGTGGATAAAAAGGACTTCTGCATGTATGCTAGGATATTCATACTATGGAAACCCCACCCGTTACTGCCACATGCGATGGAAGTTCACACGGTTGAAGGATATTGGTGGTAGGAGATAGAGGTCAAAGAGATACTAGAAAAGTGCGATAAATGTCGGGAATGGGGACATAATATAGAAGAATGCCTAGTAGGACAAAAGGCAAAGGCAAAGAAGTTAACAACCTAGAGGACATTCTAGCCCGTCTAATCTCGAATCTTGAGAACCCCATGGAGCCAACGCCTAAGAACCAACAAGATGGGATCCCCCAGGCGGATAGTGTAGAAGACACTGGGACACTTGAAGGAAAGGAAGGGTTGTATACAATGGACCCTAGGATGGGCACAAGTGAAGGAAGAAATTCATCTCGGAAGGGAGCAGAGAAGGAGTTGGAGGGGCCTGACATTATGGAGGGAATAGATAGGGCACTGGAGGACACCCTCACTACTCTAGGAACTTTTTCGCATTTGGGAAACATGGACGAGGAACCAATGATGGCGGAGGAAGAATTCAGGCTGACCATGCAGCAGGGTAGTATTCGCGAAGAGAACATTGGAAACTTTAAGGATATCCACATGTCCCCTGCAAAATAATGTACAGATAGCTCTACGACAAACATTGAGACTATAGCCGAGGATGGCCAAGAAGGGGACCCGTTGGGACTTAATGAGGAAGTTGGCACAAAGGAGGAGAAAACCATCAAATAAACTAAGTCTCAGATGACCAAATCCAAACTTGAAAGCCACAAAAAAAGAGGGAGAAAATCGACCCAGCAGCTTCTAGAAGATGTGGGTAACACAAAGGGACAAACCAAGCTTCGATCTGGAAGGGATTTGTTCCCTTTTGGTCAACCATGAATCTCTCAATGTGGAATTTCAGGGGTTGCAATGCCCTTGACAAGAGACGTCTGATCAAGAGAGGTCTTGATTAGGTGAAGCCTAACATTGTGTGCATTCAAGAAACAAAGTTAGATGGTGACAACACAGTGAAGGTATTTGGGGTTAGACAAAGGTGGTATGGTTTTTTGTAGATGCAGTTGGGGGGTCAAGAGCCTAGGAATAATTTGGAATCCTCGTTTGGTTAAATTGGAATCAATCTCCAAGACAAGGTTTTGGCAATTGGCCAAGGTGAGTTTTTTCACGATTAATATTTTAATTTTCTTATTTAATGTCTATGGTCCTGTTAAAACAGAGGACAAGAGGTTGGTATGGGAAGAAATTGCTCTGGCTTTGGATGACCTTGGGCAGCAGGTTGCCATTGTGGCAGGGGGCTTTAATGCCACCCTTGCACTTTTAGATAAACGAGGTGGTAGGGAGAGAATTAGCAGGGTTCAGACAGATTTTCAAAATTTTGTAGTTAATAATGGATTATGGGAAGTGACAGCTAGAGGTGGGAATTTCACTTGGACAAATAGGAGATTGAGATTTTATAACATAGCCGAGAAGGTGGATGGGTTTTTATAGCAGGCAGATGGAATGCACTCCCTTTTGTATTCGAGGCCCAAATACTTGGGTTGTCCGGTTCGGACCACTTCCCGGTAGCATTGATGATTTACAAGGATGGTGTACCACCCTGGTGCACATTCAAAATGGAGAAAATGTGGCTGAGAGAGCCTGGATTCTGGGATATGGTCTCTCAGTGGTTGTGTTCAATACCCAGAGAAGAGGGGAATTTGGCCTTTCAATTCTTTAGAAAACTACTATTTATTAAGCAAAAACTGTAGATCTAGAACATAACCCATTTTGGAGATATTTTTGTAGAAAAACAAAGGCTAGAAGGATAGTTGGAGGCCCTCAATTGCAAGGTACAAAATGATGGTATGGATGATGTTGATTTCCTAATGGAAAGAGCTCTCTTGAGTAGATACAGTGAAATTGTACAATGAGAGGAAGTCTACTGGAGACAAAAGTCAAGGGAAAGTTGGCTTAGTGCAGGGGACAGAAACACGAAGTTTTTCCACAGCTTTGTGAAATTCAAAAGGAGCGTGAATAGGATCATGTCTATTAAGTTGGCTGACAGTACCCTCACGGAGGAGATAGAGGAAATCAATCGGGAGGCTGTTGAATTTTTCTCCAACCTCTGGGGTGAGGAAGGGGTCAATGATGACAGGGCTCAAAGAGAGCTGCAACAACTTATTCTGAATGTGGTTAATCGGGATGATAACTGTATGCTAATGGCCCCAGTGTCTTTATTAGAACTAAAAGAGGTAGTTTTTGGAATGGGTGGAGACAACACATCGGGGCCTGACAGTTTCCAAGATTTTTTCTACCAAAAGTTTTGGGAGGTTTTAGGACCAGAGATGATTGGGGTGGTGGAAGAATCCCGGTCAAAAGGCTTCATTTTTAAAGATTTAAATGACACAATGGTAGCCCTAATACCTAAGAAAGATAAACCCAACAACTTTGATGATTTTTGACTGATTTTGCTCTGTACAACGGTCTACAAAATCATCACAAAGGTGGCAGCAAATCGCTTAAAGACAATTCTAGGCAATCTCATCTCTTGGGAGAGGAGTGGCTTCACTCCTAACAGGAACATAGTTGATGGTATAATCATAGATCACAAAGCTATCCATTCAACCAGAGCTAGTAAGCAAAGGAGAATGATCCTTAAACTACATATCAGAAAGGCATACGACAGAGTGGATAGAGGCTTCCTAATTGAGATTCTAAGGAAATTTGGCTTTGATGAGAAATGGGTCCAATGGATCAAGGGAATGATAAGTTCATATAGAGAATCGATTCTGGTCAATGGAAGTCCTCAAGGGTTCTTTGAAACTATACGAGGTATTCGACAAGGTGATCCCATTTTTCCGTTCTTATTCATACTTATGGCTGAAGTGCTAGGTAGGGCCATTTCCAAGAAGAAAGTTCAAGGAAGGTGGAAAGGTATTGAGATTGCCCGAGGATTGGAAGCAACATCTCATTCTTAGTTTGCAGATGATACATGCATGTTTGGGGTGGCTTCGATGTAGGAATCCATGGTGATGAAAAAGGTTATGGATACATACAGTGTTGAATCTAGAAAAAATGTCAATTAACAAAAATCCAAATTCTTTTTCTTTGGAACGGAGGTTGGATCACATCGGTCTATTGCTAGGTGATTTGGAGCTTGTATTGGCCGAATTTCAAGTAAATTCCTTGGGACTCCTCTCTTTTTTGGTGCAGATAGAGCTGAATTATGGAAGGAATTGGTGGACGGGTGTGTTGCCATGATGGATTTCTAGAAGAGTAAATGGCTTACCCTGGTAGGACGTACCTTGCTTCTAAAAATAGTAGTCTCAGTAATGCCTATCTTCTCAATGGCATGCTTTAAAATACCAACCAAAATTATTAAAAGCATTCAACAAAAGATGCATAAATTCCTTTGGAATGGAGTGCAGGAACAGGACAAAATCCCCTTGATGGCATGGGAAAGATTATTTCTTCAAAAAGTTGGGGGTGGGGTTGGACTGCAAAATTGGAAGCTGACTAATGAGGCAATGGGAGCCAAACTGATTTGGCAAATATACAGTAAAGTGGAACAAAGATGGGTGAAAATCCTTAAAGTGAAATATCTGGATAATGTAGACAGGGAGAGAATCTTCGTGATCGAAAACCCACCCAAAGGGTCAGCACTGTGGAACTTTATGATTAGTTGTAGAATGGTAATCACCAATAATTTGTCCTGGCAGATCGAAGATGGAAGGAAATCCCACTTCTAGCAGGATTCATGGGATGGACAACCAAACTTGCCGCAAGGGATACCCCAATAGATCATCTCAGCTACTGAACGACATTGGGCAACTAAGGTAGGTGATTTTATTGATCTAACATCTCTTGAAATTGGGAAGGAAGTCAAATGGAAGGAGGCTATGGGGATGGGACTTTCTGAGGAACATCAAGAAACTTTAAAGAAAACCCTGAGTAGCAGAGCGGTTATTGGGTTGGTGGCTCAAGACGAAGTAATCTGGACGGGAGCCAAAAGTGGCCAGTACTTGGTCAAAATTGGTTACTCCTTATTGGAAAGTGAGATTCGAAAGGTGGAATGGGAAGGAAATATTTGCTGGAGGAAAGCATGCCTACCCAAGGCAGTGACTTTTGTGTGGCTGGCTAGGAATGGAAGAGCTCTCACAGGAGACAAACTCATTTGTTTGGCTTTCGCAGGGCCATTCAAATGTGTCCTTTGTAACAAGGCAAAAGAAAATATGAATCATATTTTCCTCAATTGTGAATTCTCATAGGAGGCTTGGAGATTCGGGTTGCAAAAATTGGAATGGCAGGGCCCCCTACCTTGCAAAATCAAAGACTGGTTGGAGTCGTGGCCGAATCCAATAGGAATGTCAGCCTTGACGGCTATTTGGCATATGCTTCCTTCAAGCACAATATGGTTGATTTGGAATGAGTAGAATAGGAGAATCTTCACAGGGAAGGTTATCCCACAAGCTCAATTTCTATCCAGATTGGAGGTGGAGGTGTCTGAATTGGTGTCTAATGCGGCTTCCCAGACGGATGCTAGGAAGATGCCCTTCAGCAGGGCTGATATGGTGATACAAAGGAAGTGGTCGATGGTGAAATACAGACCTGCTAATGGGTCTGGGAGGGTTCAACCTCTGGAAAGGGTACAACAACCAAGTGCAAGTGTATGGAAGACCTCATCCCCTGGTTGGGTCAAAATTAACTTTGACAGTGCCTCACAAGGAAATCTGAGAGTTTTTGGGATAGGCTACATTGCATGAAATGAGAGGGGAAAAATTATTTCATTAGGTTCCAAAAGGTTGAAATATGGATCAAACAATGAGGCTAAGTGCCTAGCAGCAGTTGAGGCAATTTTGATGGTAAGAAGATTACATCTTAGGAGAGTCCACTTGGAAGGGTACTCACTTCTAGTCGTGAATGGGATAGCCAAAGGTCAAATGGACACATGGTACTTGAACAAGCACATCAGACGGATCCAGGATTTGGTAGGCGACCTTGAGGACTTCAAAGTATCACACATGTCAAGAGTGGAAAATGACATGGAGGATAAACTCTCAAATGTTGGGGTTGATGGATCACTAGAAAATCAATTTGAATTATTTGAAGATATGAGAACCAGACTTTAGAAGAGGAAATAGACAATAAGAAACAAAACATAGATTGGGAATTTTGACTATAGAAAGGTCGAGGCTTGTTAATCGGCATTGAAGTGTGGAGGTTTAGAAGGAAATGCGCGTGGCACAAGTTTCCTAGCAGAAGGGAAGAGATATGATGTGGAGTCACCTGTGTGTGAACACAGACGTAGTATGATGCACAATCCCGCAAGCCAAGGATTTCATTACATGTGAACGAAGAGGAGGTACGAAGAGGAGTAATGAAGAGTAAAGGAAGTGATGGCAGAATGATGACATTGAATGTGGTGTCTCTAGAGGCTTCAAAAGCCTATTAAAACATGTGATATGCAGGAAAGCCCAACACTTTTGAACCCTGAGCAGAAGGTAGCAGAGAACAATGGACGCCAACTTCTCGCCTGAAATGACAGGACAAATCCCAGCATTCGTAGGCCCCATCACGGTGAACAGATTGATCCATGTCTTCAAGGAGGACGGAGAGGATTTCTGGGAAGCTATTTGCAGCATCTTTGGGAACCATTACCTGCAAGAATGGTAGAATCCACGCATGAACCTAAACATTTCATCTTTGTTTGTGGCGTTGGGACTCTTGGTGGCGGCATTGAAAGATAAGGTGCGGAAGGTGGTGAAGCAGTGTATGGCTATTAAGTGGATTGAGGGAATTGAAGATATTCTCCAACGAACAGAGGTGGGTGTGGGACTGCATATGGGTAACGCACCCATTCAGATGGTTGGCCACGGAAGAAGGGAGATGCAACCATTGGTGATCTAGTCTTCAGCCATGCCGGAGGAGGTATATTTAGCCTGAACCCATTTTGGATGAAATAATTTGAAGGCGGTGCTGGAAAAGAGGATGGTGGGGGTGCAGAGTGGTGGCGAGAATGATGGGAGGAAGAGGAAACAGACACCCATTAAGTCGAGTGCAGCGGTAGGAGCGGATGGTCAGCCGCTGGTTCACAGGAAACTAGTTGCGACAAGGCAGGGAACAAAGGACAAGGCAGAGAGCAGGGCTCGGGTAGCAGAGAGAGGTGGCACGAGCACAAGTGTTGGGGGTCAAAACCTAGCCAGTGATCTGTTTGAGGATAGTGGTGCCTTCAAAAACTTCACCAAAGAGGAGGCGACGACTTGGTTTAAATGATATATGGGGTAGTGGCTTCTTTTTGATGTTTTTTATTGTCGATCTCTAAATATATATAGTATGATTACATATAGCTAAAGTTAGGGACATATCAGAGGAATGTAGTGAAATTGGGAGGTATTTTGCATGAATGTATTATCGTAGCCATGAGTGGCATTATGTAGTGAACTTGGGAGGAATTTTGCATGAATGTAATATCGTAGCCATTAGTGGCACTGATGTAATCTTTCTAAATATCAATGAAAAAAACCTTATTACCGATCAAAAAAGAAATAGATTTGAGATATATGCATAATTATTTAAATTAAATTAAAGTGGTAATTTATATTAGTATTAGTTGTATTTGGGATAATGATTTGAAATGCCTACAGATACAATATAATCATAATAACAACAGTATTTTTAGGTTACAAATGACATAACTTGGTTAAAGATGTACCAAATTGATATTTTTTCACTTTGAAAAATGTAAAAGGATTTGTATGTATATATATA
>MU228396.1:613949-631069 GCA_018584345.1 Thuja plicata | reverse complement strand
TATATATATATATATATATATCTTAGAGACTAGGAAATGTTATTTCTAAAATATTTTATTAACAACATATAACTAGTCACAAGGTATACTGTGAAGTTTTTAAATAATTTTATTATTATTTATCTAATAGAAATAGTGAAGTAAACTAAAACATTTTATTTGTGAGATTATCTTAACTTGATAAAAAATAATCATAACATTAAAATTTGAGTAAAATTTAGAGAAAAATATCTAGATTGGGCTTACGTAATTTTCTAAACGTAGATTTGTTTATCAAAATGTATTGAAAACTCATGCATACATTTTCAAGTGCATAATACATAGCATTCTAAAAATGAAATATAATTTATTAAATAGGCTAAATATTGTTAAAATAAATATTTTAAAAGTATACATTTTCTTATATGTAATCCATGTTGAAGTAAAACATCCAAGATCGATAAGTTGGAGATGTTTTTACAGCAAGTCAAATTGTGATATTGCTATTAGTATTCGACTGTGATGTTTTTGAGTCAAACTCCACATGCAATACTAATTGTGGTCTTCAAGATTCAATTGTGATATTCAATCTACAATACCAAATAACCTCCACATGACAAGAGAGAAGCAACAATAGAAGATGTTATTCCACCAATATCAAGAATATAGTGTGATATTTGATACAAGAGATGCATTGCTTATATAGGCAAGGTGTGATGTAGTATGTACAAATACCCTTAATGAAAGCATTAAATGTATGACACAAATATTAAATACCTGGATAACTAAAAGTAAATGAGGTGAACATGGCCCCATTGTAACTTACTTCTAGAATTCCACTTAAGACCTAAGTAAACTTAACATGTGAATAGGTTCTCACTAATTTCTAGTTAAGAAATAACCTTATCCACACTAACACCCCTGCCTTACCCCTTAGTGCAAATTAGGGAGATGAAATTATTAAGAAAAATATTGAAGATGCAATATGGGTCTTGACAACTAGGCTATTTTAGGTACTTGTGTGTGCAAATGATCTCTCATAAACGTGTGGTGCAAAACTCCTCCACCAAACGGAGAATGAAAAAAATATCATATACAAGTGATAGAATGAGTGATGTATGGAGTCTCATCAATACACCCAAGAACTACACTCATGATTAAAATACAATAAATAACTCCCCATCAAGAGAGAAATATGAAGACTAAGAAGTCCCCACCTAATGAATAATCTCCTAAGAATTGTCGAGTGTTTGAACGCAAAACATGATCCAATGCTTACAAACAAATTTTATTTAAGTTTATGTTTAGAAACTTCTAAAGCTATGAACTAGGTAGCAAATTTATTGAATTTGTGCTTAGAAACTTAGAAACTTCCCAAATCATTAATTAGATATCATTTTTCTTTTCTTTGAAACTTAGAAACTTCCCAAATCATGAATTGGGAAACAATTTTTTTAAATTTCATTCTTAGAAACTTCCCAAACAATGAACTAGGTAGCATTTTTTTAATTCAAGATTCCAATGTAAAAACTACTTGATAAAGAACAATGCTTCTCAAGCTTCTTCCATTGATCCAAGGAAATATATAAATAAAAAATGTAAAACTATATATTGGAGATATATGCTTAGTAATGTCAAAGATCTTAGATTGAGTAACATTTTTTTTAAGGTCATGCTAAGAAAATTCAAAGAACATGAATTGTGTAGCAATATTTTTCAGTTAGACTCCAATATGAAATTGTTTGAAAAGGAACAATGCTTCTCGATCTTTCTTCCACTAATTGGATATATTGTCACATCCCCATAGACTACCTTTTATTTTCTTAGTTTCATGTCATCAAAATGTAATTTGGACAAAGAAAAAACTCTAGCATCTGGACCGTGATAATACTTTAAGTATGATAAATACATGAACTTAATGTTAAATGTCATGAACTTACTTCTTAATGGACAAATAGTGAAATTTCCAAGTAATTAAGTAGTTGTAAACTAATGGTTTCATTTTACTTACGACATGGTTGTATTGATACTTATACGTTTTATTTTTCGGACTAACCTAGTACTAACATTGCTATGATGTATGTATGAGAATTGGATGGTTTTGCAGGTGTTCAAGGTGCAACAAAAGCTATATCTAGCAACCTATACTAGGAACAAATCATGAACCTTGTAACTTATTCAAACCAATTGTGATAGAGTTCCCCTAGATTGAGAATTTTCTCATCATTATTTAAAATATATATACCATTCACCTGTCGAGGCTATCTCGCTCCAATCAAATCATTTTCTGAAACTCTCAATAAATGTACATTTGAAAGAACATTTTGATTAGTAATAAATAAATAAATAATGTTTATCAACTTACACCTCAAGCCTTACCTTATGGAAATGAAATAAGAAATATAAAATGAATATAAAATAAAACCAAACAAAACAAAAAAATGTGAAATAATTATTGGTTGAAATGTTAGGGGTCTAAATGCCCCTAAAAAAAGATGCCTAGTTAAACATCAACTAGATAGTTCATCCTCTGATTTAATTCTTTTACAAGAAACTGAATTCTGAAATAAAATTGCAAAAAGTGCATTTAAATCATGGAGCAAGTGGAAAAGTGTATTAGTTCCAACTATTTGAGCCTTAGGGAGCCTCTCTATTATATTACAGTCAACTTCCTTGAATGTAGAGATGGTGGATTCTTCAAAGAACTGTATATTGGTATCAGCTAAAAGGCTTTGCACTGATCAAACCTTCTAGATTTTTAACATCTATGGACCCGTCTGCACAAACATAAAAAGTCTTTATGGGAACAACTTTCATCTCTCTTCCCTCATCTTAAGGAGGAAATTGTCATTCTAGAAGGGGACTTCAATTCCATAACAAATAATAGTGAAAAAAATGGGATGAATAATACCCCTAAACAAGATGACAGAGGACTTCAAAGATTTCATTGAGAAAAATCATTTGTTAGATTTTATCGTTAGATTTTATCGCAAACAATGGGAAGTTTACATAGACAAATAGGAGACAAGGTTTCCATCAAACTGGGGAAAGAATAGATATAATTTTGTTATCAAATATACAGCTTACCTCATCTCTTGATTTCTCTTCCAACATTCTTCCTTTCATTGGTTATTATCACTTCCCTATCAGCATGGAGACCATTTTGAAAAGGCCCTAATTTAAATCTTCCCTCAAGTTTGAATCAATGTGGTTTGTGACATCTCCTTTGTGCCAATGATAGATTTATGGTGTAAAAATGCACCTTTTTCCAAGGGTCTATGATGTTCCAAATATGTATGTAATTGAAGTTTCTAAAGGGAAAGATTAACTATTGGAATTTACACCACTTTAAGAACATCTTTTCAAAAAAGAAAGGGTTCAAAAGGAACTACTAGAATTAATTAAGGAATTAGTAATTTCAAGAGGTATGGATGGGAACTCATTTGGAAAGGAGAAGAAATTGAAATCTGAACCGGAAGAGATCCTCTCTAGCAAAGAATAGTATTGGAAACAAAACTCCAAAGAGGTATGGTTGATGGATGGGGATAGGAACACAAAGTTATTCCATGCTACCACTAAGGTGAGGAGGCAATTCAACAAAATATCTAGCATTACATCATCTTCAAGGGTACAGTTGCATAAAAATGAAGATATAAAAAATGAAGCTCCCTAATTTTTCAGGAACCTCCATTCTCCCCATCATCCTCAATTTGATTTCTCCTCCTTAGATATTCTCAATGACATTCAAGATTGGTTTTTGAGGAGAAAAATAAACGTTTTATGGTATAATTTTCTTTAGAAGAGGAGCAGAAAGTTGTCTTCTCAATGACCTTTGATAAGGCCCTTAGTCCAGATGGATTCACAGCTCAATTCTTCCAAAAGTGCTAGGACTTTGTAGGTAGAGACATCCATTTGGCCCTATATGAAGCCAAAAGGAATATGTGTGTATTAAAGGATCTTAACTCCACACATATAGCCATTATTCCTAAAAATAACTTTGCATTTGCGTTCGGTGTTTTTTGTCTCATTTCTCTTTGTAACACTATTTATAATATTTTCACCAAGGCTATTTCTCTGAGAATGGCTTAGATAATTCCCTTAATTGTGATAGAAGAACAAGGGGGTTTTGTTCTAGGAAGAGAGACTTTGAAAGGAGAAATTGTGGCTCATGAAGTTTTGTATTTGATTAATGAGGAAAAGATCCCGATAATGATTCGTAAGATTGACATGGAGAAGGCTTATGATATGGTGAAGTAGGAATTCTTATTGCTAGTGTTGAGGAAATTGGGCTTCTCACATAGCTAGCGTCAATGGATTCATTCATGCATTTCAGGAGATGCCTTTCCAGTTTTGATAAATGGCTCACCATGGGGTTCCTTCTAATCCACACAAGAAGTACACCAAGGAGATCCACACTCACCCTTCTTGTTTATCCTACTTGTGGATGGACTTAGTAGATGAATTAATGAAACAAAGGCTAGAAACTCTTGGAAATGAATAAAGATTGTTGTTGTTCCCTTCTCTTTTCCCCACTACCTTTTCGCAGATGATACTCTTCTCATGGGAAGAGAAATTATGGAAGAAGCCTTAGATATGGATAAATTTTTGTCCTCCTATCTAAAAGATTTGGGTCAAGTACTAAACATGGATAAATCAAAGTTTTTCCTTTTTAATGTTCCCTCTCTAGTTCAAGATAGATTGCACGGATTTTGAGACTTCAGCTTGAAAATTTACCTTGTAAATATTTGGGTATTCCTTTCTTTGGGGTAAAGATAAATTTTTTTTGGAAAGGCATTTATGAATAATTTGAGAATAAAGTTTCATCCTAGAAGACTAAATGGATAACTTTTCTTGGGAAAATTGTGATGATTAAGTTTGTCATGTTATTCCCATTTATATGATGTTGGCTCTTAGCATGTCAAAGATTGTCTCAAACAAAATTCAAAACCTCTTCTTAAAATTTCTTTGGAATGACAATATGTCAAGTAAGGAAAGGATCCCGCTACTTGCTTAGGACAAGGTCTACTCCTCAAAAGAATCAGGGGGTTCTGGAGTTTGGAAATTGAAATCTCAAAACCTTTATCTAGGAACGAAAATATTCTAGAATAGATGCACACATTCTGATTCAAAAAGATTCAAACATCTCAAATACAAGTATTTAGACTCAATGAATCAAGAGAAGATTTTCACCTTGAGAGACTTGCCAAAAGGGTCAACCTTTTCTTCCTACAAGAAGGTCATTTTCTCAAATCTTTCTTGGGTCATCAATAATGGGGGAAAATAAAAAATTTAGGAGGATTCTTGGAATGGTCACCCTCTTTTAACAGATTAGGAGACTTGAAACCTTTAGATTTGATCCTAAAAGAGGCTTGGGGTAGGAAAGTTAAATATTATGTCATTATAGATCACTCCTCTCTCCCCTTTAAAGCCTCATTGAAGTCATTTGACTATCTCCGACTCTCAACAAATATAGAGGAATCTTTGAAAGATGAGATTCAAAAGAGACATTTTTATCTTTTAAGGTGGGAACTATTTTATTTGGACTAAATCAAAGATAGGTTTTTACTTGGTGAAGGAGAGATATAAATCACTACATTACTAGTTGTAGTTTCCTTCCAAAAAGCCTAACCATTTATGCTCATATTAGTGTCTTACCAAAGTTGGGGCTTTTGCTTAACTAGCAATTAGAGTTAGAATATTAACGGGTATGAGGTTGGATAGATTAGGTGTTACCCCTCTTTTTAAATGTGTGTTGTGTGATAATACATATGAATCATCTGGTCACTTGTTGTTGCAATATAATTTTGTTCAAGAAATACGAAAATTACTTCAAATAAAATTGCAATGGGAGGGTCCCCTACATAATAAGCTACTAAATCATTTCCAATCTTGGCCTACCCTTCATTGTTCATCCACCTTCACTTGTTTTTGGAAGATTTCATCTTCCATTGTAATTTGGAACATATGGCTAGAGAGAAATAATATAGTATTTAAGGATAAGCAACTAATCTTACTCCAGCTCCTCTTCAAATAAAATTGCAATAGGAGGGTCCCCTACATAACAAGATACTAAATCGTTTCCAATCTTTGCCTATCCTTCATTGTTCATCCACCTCCACTTGTTTTTGGAAGATTTCCTCTTCCATTGTAATTTGGAACATGTGGCTAGAGAGAAATAATAGAATATTTAAGGATAAGAAACTAATCTTACTCCAGGTCCTCTTCAAATAAAATTGCAATGGGAGGGTCCCCTACATAACAAGCTACTAAATCATTTCCAATCTTCGCCTGCCCTTCATTTTTCATCCACCTTCGCTTGTTTTTGGAAGATTTCCCCTTCCATTGTAATTTGGAACAAATGGCTAGAGAGAAATAATAGAATATTTAAGGATAAGGTCCTCTTCAAAATTGAAGAAGCAATCTTAAAAACCACAATGAACTACTTGAACAAAACTTTGAATATACACAAAATTTTCTCCTCTTGGGATCATAGTATCCTTAAATCATGGCCTCTCCTCAAGCCCACTCTAGTCCAAGGGTTGTGTACCATCCCTCTAAAAGTTGATAGATCAAACGTATGTTGGGAACCCCTCCTTCCGATTGGATAAAATTAAAATTTTGGTGGAGCCTCTAAGGGCAACCCGGAAATCTCAGGGGCAATACGTATTCTCAGATATCACAAGGGAATGACATTTAAGCATCATGTAGGCATATTCCCTATGCAAAAAAAATAATTTCACAAAACCATAAAATAATTTCACAAAACTCTCTGCTCTCATTATGGGACTTTCTTTAGCTATCAAATATGAAGTACATAATATATTCATTGAAGGAGATTCTATGGTGGTCATCAAGGCTCCATCTTAGTTATCTAACCCAAATTGGCAATTGAATTACTTTTTGCATCAGGCCCTTACGTTAACAAAAGCTATGTTAACAAAAGCTTTTGACTACAAGTGGTCACATTGTTGTAGAGAAGCTAATGGGTCTGCTAATAGCCTGGCAAATCAAGCCATTAGAATTAATATCAATTATGTTGTGTGGGATTACTTCTCTACATGATGATAGACAAATAGATGGGAAATGTAAAGTCCGCATGTTCAAGACGAGCTCTCATGAGATGTCTTCCCTTGTTCAGATAAAGCAATAATACTAAAAATAGAATAGTTCACTCCATGCATCATTTTCTAGAGAAAAAGAACAACAGTATGGCTCAAGATATTAGTAGGCTTCAAAATATAAGAGAGTGGTAATAGAGCTCCTCCAAAGAGATTACAATCCTTCATACACAAAGGAAAGCCAAAAGGAATTCAATCCCATTTGTGATATAAACCAAAAATGTCAAAGTCGTCTTCAAAGGGGTGACAACCCATGTTTGTTAATCTGAAACTTATTTCAGTCAAATTACAATGTAATAGAGTCACAAAATTGGAGCAAGTTGAAGAGGTTGTAATGAGAGGAAAATTGTATGTCAAGTGTCCAGCTGAATCTTAAGAAATGTGAGGGGTTACAAAGGTAAATTTTCTAATAGAAAAGGACTGAGGGATTCAGGTAATTTGTTTCTAGGACTAAAATTCTTCAATGGGTCAAAACTACCCTCAATCTCCATCTTCACAAAGTTGAAGATGTTACATTTTTACCAGTGCCCTGCCAATAAATAGATGTCACACATCTAGGAGCAGTTCCAATGCAGAAGGTTAATTTGATGCCAATAATGCATATGAAATGTCTCAGAATTATAAAGTTCTTCATGATGTCTTCAGCAGGCATAAAATATCTAAGAAAATTGAGGTGAATAAGTTAATTAAGGCAAGATGTTTGATAACCTGGAGTTCGTACGATGGTTGAAATGATACTATGACTCTGTATTGATTATAGGTAAAAACAATGATACTACGACTCTGTCTGTTAATGATAGGATTATCAATAATTACAATTCTTTGAAATGAAGAGAAGTGTGTAAAGGGGATAAAAACGTTATCAAGAAGGCAAGCTCTACATCCAAACAATATGTAGTTTCAGGTCCAGGCAACATGAAACTCCTATTACCAACAAAAGTACACAAAGCATCAAGAAAAGTCCCCAGTAAGACTATTGGAAATGTCTAATTTTCTACATAAACAAGGAGGGAAAAAATGGCCTCTTCTGCCCATCTAGTTCTAGTTGTTGTTCAAGCACAAATTCATAACCTTGATGAGCAGATTACTCAATTACAGGTTTATGTGGCTAGCTTGGAAAAGGAAAGAGAATTCTATTTTACAAAATTAAGAAACATTGAAACTTTATTTCAATACCCATCTATGTAAAGTTTACAAGTAATTTCTGCAGTTCAAAGTATGTTGTATGCGTCAGAACACTGCCCTATAATAATTTTTGAAGCCAAATCAATTATGTGTGAGAAATCTTTCGGACTATCCAACTTCAATGTTACAGATAAGAGGGAATCTCAGAAATGGAAACTTGAAATGACAGTTGAAAAATATATTGCAAATGAAACATTTCATCCCAGGCAAAGAAGGAATCCTTTGGAAGATGCCAACCAGTATTCATCAGTTTGACTCAGCCCTAACACTTTTTAAAATTCAGCTCTCTTGTGATAATGAAAATGTTTGATCTCATAAGGGAGACATGCTCTGTTCCACCCATTCTCAATCCAACCTAATGAGAGCCATGAAGTTTTCTGCATTGGAGAAACAGTTTCCAAAAATAGCATTTTTGGTGCTACTTCGAGATGGCAGTCCTTCAAGTCCCAAAATGTTTTTGCTTAATGTGTGTCTTTTTCTTTTTGCAAATGTCTTTCACTTCTCATTGATTCAAAACGGTCAGTTGAGGAGTGGAGTTTGGAGGTGCTTCAAATTGAGTCTTATGATATGAATTTTGTAATTCAAGTTGATCACTGTATTCGAAGCTAAGCTGCTTGGAGGAGAAAATGATCTCAAATTTTCTTTCCAAGATAAATACCAATGTCCAAATAATTCTTTGGTGAAGAAGGAAGTTTGCTTTGGTAAAAGAATTAATTGACAGAAGGCAGAATAGAAATGCACTATGCTTTTCATCAAAGACTATAAAAACCTAAGATCATCATGGATCAAACTCAAGGCCAAGTATGGGGACTAGTTCTTTATCAAAGGAAGCAAAAAGAAGTGTCAACTCCAGCTTCATAGCATAATAAAGCATATTGTTGTAGCTAAAGCTAAAGATCCAAAGCAAACAAGGCAAGGATATGCTGACCCATGGATTTGGTGAAGTTGTCTTAAGTGCACTTTGTGGAACCTTTAACAATTGGATTTGTACACAAACATATAATGGTTCCACAATATATTGGGCAACAAAAGTGAGCAAGCACTCATATGTGTGCATCATCTTCAGCTTGTCCTATCTACTTATGTAACTATCCCTATTAATTTAATATATTTTCAAGCCCAATGCCTTTTATTAAAAAATGTGAATTTAAAAGAATGTTAAAGGAAAATGTTAAAAATATAAAATATAAAAAGAGACAAGAAGAATCCAGCAAGAATAGAGTGGCAGGAGAAGAAATTAAGAGGAACACTATTTAATAAGACCCCAGCAAGCTTTGAAAACCACACATACTCTCACGTCTACAAGAAAACTCTGCAAATAGCGAGCTGGAAAAGTGGATCAGAGGAGTGAGAAGAATAAGGTGAAAGTTGGCCCCAGAGTAGCTACAAAAGCCCTCACAGGTTCCTCTTATTTCTTGCATTCCTTTTTTGTAACCCATTAAAATTCATTAAGGTTAGTTATTGAATTTGTTTGCCAAAATATAGAGATTGACCCTACTTAATTTGTGCTCACTTGTGTTGACTGGACTCTTTGAGACAATATTGCTCAACCATAAGCTCTACTTTTTTAAGAAATTAGTATGTCAGGAAAAATGGAACCTAGGTCCCTATGGAAAATGATAATTGTTGCTTAGAAATTGCATTGCCAGCATTTACCAGCACTGTTATTTTAAAGATTCGGGGCGTTTTATTCAGCTTAGAATGGTGTATAAGCATAAGCAGTAAATTCTTGCTTTTCAAGACTTAAATTTATGGATATGTCCAACCACCCTAACAATCTATCAAATTCAAAATCAATCTACCACCAAACCATTCTCTTTTAATATTAAGTTGTTGCAGTAATCCTTTTTTTATATATTGTGTATATAGAAATTATAAATGTAAATATACTTTATTATATAAGAAAGAGCTTAGTATCTACCTGTATTGCCCCTCTCTCTTATTGTAGATTTTTAAACCACAAAGAATCTTTACCCATCTACTAATTCTCTCGTAAATGATAGCTAGTACATTTGTACTGTGATGGAAGCGTACATACCTTGGTTTGAATATTTGATTCCTTTATAAGATTAAATCTATTGACCTTCTATCCACAATATTTTAGCTTGTAAATGGAGAAGGAAGCATCAAATCTACCTATCACCTTGTGGCCCCTTTAACAAGCAAACTTAGAAATTAACAAAGCCACTAAATTTAAGCTAACTGATATAAAACAATTAGACCAACAAAGTTAAATATTTTAAAAATTAGTCTCTCCATCCCCAAATAAGACCCAACATCTACATTCTAATTGAGAAACAAAGTTAAATATTTTGAAAATTAATCTCTCCATCCCCAAATAAGACCCAACATCTACATTCTAATTGAACAGACTAAAACTCTATGATAACCATGTCTGCAACCCAACCCTACTTGGTAAGAAATTAGGAATGACATATAAGATAAAGAATAAGAATGCATTAAACCAACTCATATAACACGATAATAGCCACATGAATGAACTATCTTTAAGAATGCATTAAACCAACTCATATAACACGCTAATAGCCACATGAATGAACTGTCACTTGAAAGAAGAATAAAAGAAACCAATCTAGCGATTTATGTATATTCTCAACTACATAGGGCAGCATAAGGTAAACAACCATTTCTCTTCAGACTAAAGTGGTCGGTTGATTCACTCTCAACTATCAATCAATGCAGTCCAACTTGGGTATTCAATGCTTAACTACTCCTACCCTCCACTTTCCATGACTTGCCTGGATGATTCCCTTGATACTTAGAATGACAGAAAATCCTGGGCAACAGATGACCTAAGAGTGATCCTCCAGGATTATTGGAGCAACACCAAGCAATCATTGAACTATACAAATGATCGATCTTTGGATTACTACTAGGGATTAACCAGCCTTCACCTAGTTCACAGAGGTGAAGATTTGCTGAGAGATGCCCTAGATATGATACAGTCCAACGGTTACACAAGTTTACCTTACGGTGTAGGTAGTGGTAATCAGAGCTAACCATTGTATTAGAGGGTGCATTGGCAATCACCTATAGCACGAGGGTGACCAATGCCATATGCTAACTAGGTTGGAAAGAATATAGATAACTTTATCACTAAGGTTACAAGGTGATATATGTCAAGCTAATTCTTCCTAGGTGGGCAAACTCTTCATTGGTGGCCTATAGGCGATGATAGTTGGAATCTATTGGGTTGGTAGTTTACTAATTGGAATTATCTCTTAAGCCCATAAGACCCTTGAATTAGAGGATGGACCCCTGGTGTAGTATGGGATACACCAAATCCTATACTTAGTTGACCAATTCATATTAGCTCATACTTATCACCATCTTTATGGATGCAGAAGACCAAGAATCGGATGGAACCCATAGTGTAGTGCGCAATACACCAACATCTCTTATCTCTTGGGATGCACTCGATAGGATGGAAATGAATCAACCTTCACCTACATATCCTACACTTATCTTGTACCCAACCCTGTTGTGATGAAGATGGACCCACGGTGTAGTATGGGATGCACCACAACCTCTTTGTAGTTGAGCTTTAGTCAATCTATTCACCTTTAGAGCCTAAATCTAAGGCCTTCTTCAGGTTGATCCTAAGATAGTTTTCTCAATCTACTTGGATGGGGTGGACAAGGCAATGGTTCACATGGTTAGGATTGTTGCACCCCATGAAGACGTAGAGTAAGAAATCAAGATGATCAACATGACCTTTCTTGATTATCTACTTGGCCAGGTATCTAAAATTGATGATAATGTTTTTTATTATTTGCTTAAATAGTTATATGATAGTATGAATATAATCTTCAATATTTGCTGGAAATTTAGTTTTGGTGCTTTTATATATGTTGATTTTATGTGCAGATAAAAAAAGCTCTTATGATTGGGTTATTATAAATATATAAAGAAAAAATATATTATATATTCACATATATTTATATATTTAAGATTTTTGTAAGAACAATACTATGTCCAAACTTGTTTCTCCACTTTTATCTCTTGTTATTAGTCCCTGCCTATAAGGTGAGAGACTAATATTTTCTCTCAAACTTTTTGCTATTAATCCCGCCCAGAAAATGGTGTCCTCTTCTCCATGTTCCTAATATGTTATTAATTTTTTAAATTAAATTTTAGAGTCAAATTAACTATAATTAAGACATAAGTGTATGATGTCGCGCATAACATATTTTGTATGTATGTATCGAAATTTATTTTTTTGTTGTTGGAACAAGGACATCAATTCCTAGTGCATAGATATTTTCAAATATTCTTTTAGTAATTTACTATTTTTCCAATGAAAAACCCATGTTCAATAAAACTAAAATAATAAATTCATAATAAAATCAAAATATACTAAAAATATACTCACTAGAAAGTTCACTTCGAGGACTACGATCTTGCAATTTGATTTGTCAAGTTGATTCCCTTTTGGACCTTCAACACAAGCTTTAAAAGCCAAAAATATGTAGAAAATTGCAAGGGGGTGAAAAGTGAAAATTTAGGGCCTCTGAACAAAGGTTCCACCCTTTGTTCAAATACCCCTCATTTGAAGACCTGTTTGATCGAAGACCTTAAATTCATGCTAACATTTTTTCTAACCACCACCTTGGAAAGAAGAGCTCCAGATAAATAATAAAAAATTTATTTAATGGTTGACCTGCATTCGAAGGCCTAGTCGACTATTATTATTTATTATAATTTTCTAATGCACATGAATAGGAAGTTTATTTTCATTTTTTTAAAATCAATATAGCAAGATAAAGTAGCTTTGGTTGTTGCTCAAGAACCTAATAATTTTGATTAAACTTCTTCCTCTATTATAATAAAAAATTAATTTAATTTGTAGTAAACATCATAACATAATTTGTTCTATTAAACGAAATGACCTATTTTACAAGTCCACCCAAATCTCTACTGGATTGTAATTAATTTAAAATGAATTTAAATTTAATATGCAATTCATGGCTAGAGTTTTGACTTTCGTACTGTCTATCTGAATCGTGTGTCTTGCTCTGTCATGCCGCATTTTCTATGGGATTTTGAGATTTTAATGGCTTTGGTCAACTTCAGCCCAGCAATTGATGTTGGCATTGGAGTTTTGGCAATGGGCGATCATGGCACCTCCAAAAAAATGACCTCACAAATTTGTTGCGAAGGTGTTTCACAAGGTAGGACCTCAAGTATGTATCTTATGTTGTTTTGCCTTTGCAAGATTTTGATAGTGTATGTGACTGGCTACAAAAATATACTCTAATCAGATATTTTGTGGGGAGGATTCCACCTAAAAGCATGCTATGTGATTGGTTTTCCAAATCCTGGGCCCCTCATGGGGTTTGGCTTGATGTCATCCATAATCTCACCAAGGGTTTCTTTTTATTTTGCTTTTCCAATCCCTCTGATGTTGAGGGTATCCTCAAAAATTGGCTTTGGTTTGTTCGGTCTTCCTTGCTAGTTTTCCAAACATGGTCAAGAGACTTTACAATCTCGAATGAGAAAAATATTGAATTCCTCGTCTGGATAGAATTTTTGGGCCTACCCTTGTCGTGTTGGTCATTCCTGTAAACTATTGCCTAAACCCTTGGTAGGGTGATTTGCATGGAATCAGATTATTGTTTTAGGCTCACATCCCCAAAAAATGGTTTGTGTCTAAGTCAACCTATCTCACGACCTCAAAGAGACCATTGATATTCAGGTGGGTGATCAATATTTCTCTCAACGAGTGCTTTATTTGAATTTTCCTGACACATGTTATCGGTGTCAATCATCTGAGCACAAGATTAAGGATTTCCCTCTTGTTGCTCCTAGGATGAAGTCTCCACTAAAGGAGTGTGCCCCTCCTCGGTCTTTAGAGGGTGCTAAATTTGATGAATGATGGACTACGTTGGCTCACAAAGGTAAACACACCCTATCTTTTTCTCAAAAGCATTCGAATGCAGCTACTTCACAGTCACAAACTCAAGAAAAGGCCCAACCTAAGCTACAAAAAAAGAAACAACAAACCGATGTTGGGGTTTCAAACCCTAAAGTTTAGGGAAAAAAATTGGCTGAGAGTGGTTCCCGTTTTGTGTGGGTTTGCACTCCTCAAGCCACTTTGGTGGTTTCTATTTATCCCTCTTCTTTGTGCCACTCTCGCAGCCCACCTAGGCAAGAAGAATTTGGTGATGGAGGTCCAAAAATATGTTGGCTGATTCCAGGGGAATCTTACCCTACTTTTCGGCTAGCCTCAAATGTTTTGTAGAATAAATTATCCTCTCTTGGAGATGAGGATGATATGCAGATGTTTGACTCATGAATCACATCTCATGGAATGTAAAAGTCTGACTGACCTCACTAGGATGCATTTCGTTAGGGATACTCGCCAAAGATTTTCTGGTATTGATGTTTTTTATCTTCAAGAAGTTAAAATTGCACCTTTCATGTTAATTGTTGCATGTCATGCTATATGGCCAAATAAGCTTGTTTTTGCCTCTTATCATGAAGTTGGAAAAGGAGGAGTTGTTACTCTCATTTCTTCGCATTCACATTCTTTCATTATTAATCATGGGTCAGATTCTATGCAAAGATTCATGTTAGTCAACAATTATTATTTTGGGATCATTAATGTTTATGCTCACAATGATGTTATTGAAAGATCTCAATTGTAGTGATGGATAGCTTATTCATTGCCACCTGCAACTTGGGTTATGTGTGGGGATTTCAATATGGTTAACATGGCTTCTGAGAAATAAGGTATTCTTCTTTTTTGATGGAAAGTTGGAGAATATGAGGCCTGGTTATAAATGCATAATAAATTAGGCCTTTTTGACCCCAATGTCAATCATTGTCATTCCCATTGTGCATGGCACACCTAGTGCAATTTTTGATCTAGTCCTGAAAAAAAATTTAAGAGACTTGTGTTAGATTAGGTAGAAAACCTAATCTCCCAAGAACACCTGCATGCATAACCCTGTCACATGGAAGAAGCAAAAAAATAGAAAGAGAGAAAAACTAAGGAGGCCAAAAGATGAGAGGCATCATGTTCACATGCAAAAGAATAATCTTCTATTATGAACAATATCTCCATTATAAAATACAAAGAGGTGATTCCTTAAAAAGGAATCACGAAACCCTAAAAGGGAAACCCTAAGGCTGGCTTAAGCAACTAGAGTGAATAGGTGAGTTAGTAATTAGATCAAATGATTTAATTAATAACCCAAAAGATCTATTACTCTAACAACTTGATCATGTCATGATCTTGGCTCAACATTTTCTCTTCTTTTGTAAATATCAAGAATTACCAGTTTTACCTCTTTTTGAGGTCACTTTGTCAGACCATTATCCCATCAAGTTCAATATTGAATGGCAGACAACTCATATGTTTCCATCCAAAATGTAATTATTTTTTAATACATCATTGTTGAATCATCATCGCACAATGGTCCACATTCAATGAGTTTGGAATCTTGAGCCCAGACTTGGTCGACCAACTGTCTGAATTGCATGGTGGAATGATGTCATTTCTTGCATTACGTGATTTCTTCACATTTATGGAAGACATCTAGCCATGTACGGTTGGTGGTCCTATGATGCAACCACCAAAGATCTGTGTTTTTCCTTTGAA
Source organism: Thuja plicata (assembly GCA_018584345.1). NCBI lineage: Eukaryota > Viridiplantae > Streptophyta > Pinopsida > Cupressales > Cupressaceae > Thuja > Thuja plicata. The sequence continues at coordinate 615,163 of MU228396.1, read as the reverse complement.
GCTTTGACTTTGAAACCTTTCTACTCTGACTTTTAGGTTAGGGTTTCTTAGATCTGCCATCAAAATCAAGTTGCAAATCATTATGTCATCAGAGGAGCTCAAATTAAGGTCGAGCTTCATTAGCTTAAGGTGGGCATTTGGGCTTCTAAAGAGTTTTTCATTTCTCTTAGAGTTCATCATTCCTCTACCGACATCAAACGAATCAAAGAAGGTCAATTAGTGCTCTCTGAGTTGTCAAACATTCATCAAGCCTTTGTCAGACATTATGAGAAGGTATTCACTACACAAGGGAATTCCCATGTTTGAGAACAAGCCCTGAAGGACTGCATTATAGTTGTCCCTTCTTGACTTTCATATTCTCAGAAGGTATTTTGTGATCAATTGTTAATCCTTGAGGATATTAAGGAAGTTGTTTCCCCCATGGCATATGACAAGGTGCCTAGTTGTGATGGCTTCCCGTGTGAATTCTACAAAACCTTATAGCCTTGTGTTGGTTCTGACGATATAATTAATCAATAAAGGGACCATTAAATTCATACCCAAAGCTGGAGATCTAGAGGATATATTCAACTCGAGGCTTATCACCTTTCTCAATTTTTCTTACAAGATCATTGCCAAAGCCCTTGTTCTTAAGATTCACCATCTTCTTCCCCAAATTGTTCATCCCGAACAGACTAGTCTTATCAAGTCAAGGTTTATCATCAACAATATTATTAATATCTGGGAAGGAATGGAATGGGCTCTTCGCTCTAAATAGAATAGATTTTTTGCCAAAATTGATTTTTGTAAGGCTTATGATCGCATTGTATGGCCTTTTATTCTAGTGATGCTCAAAGCCTTTGGGTTTGGCCCTCACTTCATTCAGTTTGTGCAGATACTTTTTGGAGATGCCTCGGCTTATATCATCATTAATGGACAACAATCCAATGCTTTTGGCTTCTACAATTTTAGTAGATCATGTTAGGGTAATTTTCCTACCTAAGTCACCTTCTCAACTTGTCAATGCCCATTTTTTTGATGATTCTTTCCTCACATTGATTGAGGCTGAAGGAAATGTATAGGCTGCTCTCTAATGCCTTGACACCTTTTATTAGGCTCTTGGGTCAGTGATTCAATGGCGTAAAAGACAATGTTACAGATAATCTTTCTTTCCTACGCCTCCCTGGATTATCTAGTATGGTTGGAAGTGGATTCAACATGTTGAGATATTTAAA
>MU228396.1:592527-606687 GCA_018584345.1 Thuja plicata | reverse complement strand
TTAACAGAATTTAAGGTATCTCCTTTGTTATTCTCCCTTCCAAATAGTTGATTCATTTGTGCATTAACCCTTCTTTGGGGTTGATCAACTTGGATCTCCCATTTGTGCATTTGAGGATAAAAGGAACCTCTTATCTTCTCCTTAATCATAATTGCAATACTTAATCAATACAATTCAATTAGGGTTAAGGAATTCAATACATTCTAAGTAACTTAAAGGATAATTTACACATCAACACTTTACATTTCAAGATAATCAATTCACAATCAATAAATCAATTCAATCATTTTTATATTGTACAATCAAACAAACAAAACAAGTTCCAAATTTCCACATTGTACATTTATATTCTAAAGCATGTATATGTAATAATGTCATGATGCAGACTCAAGTGCAAGCCAACAAGGTGGTGCACTTGCAAGAATTACTCTAGCATTGGGGTAGTGCCCCTTGTATGGTTGCCAGAGTTCTATGGTATATTTTTTCCTTCGACAAGTGATCTTTGCCTCGTGGCCACCGGCGTGGCTACAGTTCCTACCTTTTTCACTTTCATACTCCACACTCCCAAGCCCCACACCGAAATTCTGGAAGGAGAATATATTTTTAGCATCACTGCTTAGCTTCGCTATCCCGTGGTGGCTCTACTTCTAGATGACCTACTAATAGTATGATCCCTCTTCTCTTGGGCGTTCTAGCTGGTCAAGATCTTACAAAGATTTTGGGTAGCCTAGCTCTTGCAAGTGGCTCCCCTAGCTTTCACTGGCTATTTCTCCAACTAGAAAGGAGAATGAAGAAGAAGAGAACACAGAGGAAGGATCATCCCTTCTAGACCCCAATCCTAACCCTGTTGATGTATGGGGAAAGAAGGATGATCGTGATCCTCTACCTTCCACGGGCTTTGCATTAGTCATTTTGTGGCTTGTTTATTTGTTTTTGCTTCTAGGATTTTCCCATGTTTTTATTTTTAGCCGACTTTTTGAGCGTTTCCCATGTGACTTTCTTGGAGTGATTTTATATCCTCCAAACCTTTGTGAATAGTGTATCTATACTTAATTAAATATTAATGAAAATGGCCTATTCCTCAAAAATATGCAATTCATTAATAAATTAATTGTGAGGATCCTATTTATGAAGTAATTGTGAGAAAATACAAAAATTAAATTCACTTCATACATAAATTTTCAAAAATAAAATTTCACAATTACATCTCCATGATTCACTTTAGATGAACTACGCACACCTAAAACTTTATTTTTCTTTGTTACAATCCATAAATATATTCAAAATTTTCAAATTGAGAAAAATTAGTGAATATTTCTTTGAAAGTATGCTTGTTGTAGTGGCCTGGAAAGAAGTAAATAATCAAGCTAATCTAAAAAAATGTGCTTGGTAGTTCTAGGATATATCATGTCTATTAAAGTCCTATCTTCTTCAGCATATAGTTTTCTTGTTCTTGTGATTCAAGAGAGAGAGAGAAAAAAATGGTCATATCTAGCCTATTAAATTTGTTAGCAAGGCCTCACATGATGACAAGTAGAGGTTTGCACCATGGATTGATAAGATAACATCTAAAGGAGTTTTTGGTAGGAGATCATTTGAGTTAGTTAGGAAAAAGTTGACATGACAATAAAATTATTTCCTTTAGTGTATATACACTACTACACATTCCTTAATAGGAAAAGTGTGATTAACTCAATCTACTCTTTTCATGCTTCTTTATGGTATTTCTCTCAGAGATCTAGATTGTCACCATGTATGCAAGTGACACATGCCTAACTATATCCTATTGGGACTCATATGTGACCCTGTTGGTGTACCCTAGAGGTAGCACTCTTAACCCTTACCTCAAAACTTAAAAAATCTTATGTTTTACAATTTTCATGGTCTACCTCTCTATGTGACCTAAGTTACCATTAATCTCTTGAAATGGGGTTGCTAAATCCAAGTCCTTTCCTTGTCTCCATCATAGGTTACAGTAGTAAAAATGACTAAGGAAAATCTATAAGAGTTCAATTTCAGGAATTAAATGCATGTTTGTGAACTCCTTGAAACCATGACAACAAAGAAATAAGATGTTTAATATGCTAAGAATTTTTCAATTTTATAGACTCCCTAAAAGTTTAACAATACAAAATCAAGTTTTCGGTTGTTGTGTTCACAAACTCATTGAAAAGTTAATGAGAAAAAGAAGTTAGTAAATTCAAAAAGTTCTTGAAATCTATAAAATTCCAAAAAGGCTTAAGAGTTAATTTATTTAAGGCTTTAAAACATCCACATTTAATATGTTGGTAATTTCATAAGAATGTAAACTCCTTAAGAGATTTATGAAAACAAATAAGCGAGTTATAAGCGAGTTCACAAGTTCTTGAACTCTTTAGAAGTGTGAAAAGGTTTGAGAGGAGACCGATCAGCCTTTTCAATGGATTTTAAACATATTTAGAACTTTTTTAAGAATTTATAATGGTTTTGAAACTCATACAATTATAATGGTTTTGAAACTGAGAAGTTTTGAAACTATTTCAAACACTAAAATGGTTATAATTTAGTCAAAAGAAACAAAGAATAAAGGAAAGTTGTAGAATATGGCAATTATTGAAGGAATACAAAACTTTATAGGACTAACAAGAACTCAATAAATCTAGTCAAATAATTCTACAATGTATTGAATCCATTGAACTTTATATAAATCTACAATACAAAAAAAAAATATGAGATTCCTAACATGTGATGTGGTCGTTGTATGGAACCAGGATATGATGTGGATCTATGATGTGGGCCTCATTGGATATGGTTCACAAATTGAATGGATAGGGGGTTCACCTTTAATGGACAAGGGGTTCACTTCACTACTCTTGTCAAGTCCATATTTCTCTCAAATGATAGTTAAATTGTCATTTGAGAGATATAAATCTTTTCAAACATAAATGTCTTTGTTTGAAGGCCTCCTTCGAACGAAGGCATTATTTTATTAATTGAAAAACTCAAATTTATACCTTTGAATGAAAGTTACATGAAAATACCCTTCGTCAAAAGACCCCTTTCGAACAAAGAGTAATTAATATATTTATTCAAAAAAATTGTTACTCCACATAAATATAACCCACTATTACGGGTTTGTTCAATTAAATGAACTCATCCTCCACCTGAGGTGTTCATTTCCTTCTCTACAATAACATCCACTGGTTCAATTTTCTCATGTGGGAAGGAATCACATTGTTTTTTATTTATGTAAAAGTAGGTTTTGAAGGCTCCCAAAACCCTATACAAACATAAACCTTAAGATAGAACATTAAGAGTTCCCAACACACAATAGACTAGCCAGAACAACGGGCCAATATCTCCAAGAAACACACAATAGATCACTACCATAGGATAAACTTTGAAAATCAGCAGCCCAGAGAAAAAAAAATCATCATAAAGATTATCCCTTAGTCCCCTTCTTCTAGGACCGGAGAGTCATATCGAAGGAAGGCAAGGGTCTTTTGGAATTTTTTCATTTAATAGTGATCTATCCTTCTTCAGCTTATTATTGAAAGACCGGGAGGTTTATTTTTTTTCATTCATCTTCTTACTTCAAATAAAACCAGTCATGGTGCAAAAATGGACACCCCTATTTGGCCGCTTAGTGCTCGTAGGAAAATGACATATCTAGGCCAAATCTTAGCATCCCTAGTCCACTAAACATTCTTCATTTTCTCAATGATGGAGCTTATGTGGCTTGGCATCCTTTCCTAGGTAATTTTAAGGCCATCACCATCCTTCAACATCGTAGCAAAGTGACATATGGTTGTCCCTTCTCAAATTAAAAAAAAAAAAATCTAGCCATGAATAGGCACAATATGAATGACTGCCTTCATGAAAAGGTCATGCAAAAGCAATATTCTGACAATGAAGACTGACTACTTTCCCTTACAATCTTAGATTAATTTGGTTACAAATGGATCGACATTCGAAGTCTGATTATTTATAATAACATCTTAAGGTTTATGTATTTTACATCGTCATGTCTTTCTGCTCACACAAACAAGTTGTTATTTTGTCATGATCTTGGTTATGCATACTCTACTCGTCTCTAAAGCCTATATTTTTGTTCGGTGTCTTAGTTATTTTGATTTGTCATATGTACAAATCCTTTAAAAAATAATTTCAAATATATTATTATAAAATAATATAATAATATATGAGTTCAATATTTGATGATATGATTATATGGGAGAGTAGTCTCTTCCTTATTTAAGAAAATTTATATCGAGACACACTCCATTCCTAATAAGAGGGGTTGATATAGTAACTAACACTAATGTTAAGGTTAAGCATATTGTTAGGAAACATCTATCCATCCATCAACAATGATAATTTTAGTGGTGAATGTCGCACGTCGGCGATCGGAGATTTGGAAACTATATTGCATATATTGGGTTGGCCCTATCACCCGAACTTTATAAATATTGCGCTGAATGCTCTGGCCCATCACTCATCTATTTATTTAATTTTCTTCATTTCTTCTACAATATCGCCAATCGAATCTATTTTTTGGACATGGTAAATTTTAAAAATTTGCCTACAATTTAAAAATGGCCCCAAATCGACGGCCTATATCCACCAATGGTTTTATACATATATAATTATAGGCGGCTCCAAATTTTCCTAGCATTTTTCGGATGCGTGTCTCAAATCGACGCATTTTTTCCAACTTTATTAATCATAGAAATTTATTGGATGACCCATAATCACCTCAAAAATAACATAAGATGTGTTATAATTATGCGGGCTTTGACAAATATTTGTATACCTAATACCTCCCGCTAAATTCGCCAAAAAGCATTGGTATAAATACATTCATAGATCAGTTTTATTGTACACAATTTGGTTTGGTTGGTTCTGATATCTCAATTTGATCGATAGCGAAGTTTTAGATTGTTGAGTGCATTGGCGACTGTAATTGAGGCAAAGGTAAGTGATTATTATTTTGATTCCTGAATTCACCTGAGGTTTCACCTCTATCTGTCTATGACTCTGCAATTTTGAGTTCATTCTTATTTAGTGGGGACTAGTTAGTGGTTAGTGGTCACCAGGGAGACCTCAGACATGATTTTAGGATCAATGAATCGTATTTATATACATTATAGTCTATTGTCACATCTTTAACAAGTTAACAGTTTTTTTGGCAGCCTTTATTTCATTGGAGATGTCGAACAAGCATAAGGGTAAGGTTCCTACATGTGAGGAAAGTCAAGAGAGGCCAACAAAACATATAACTTTATCATCATACTTTGTTCATGGTGTTGGAAAATATTTTGGCCAAAATCAGGAAGCTACTTCATCACAATTAGATTTACAAGATTCACAACCTGAACCTACAAGGCATATTGAAGAAGTTGGCAGACCTGGTATCTCACATCATGATGAACTTGAAGAATATTTTTAGGTAAATACCCAGAGTAGCCATAATGATATAATCAACTTGGATGAGAGTGAGAATTCCAGAAATGATGGTGCAAGAAAGAAGAAAATAAAATACAATTCAAATAAGGATAGAGAAACAAAGAAAGACAGATGTGGGATTTTTTGCAGAATTTTCAAATAGAATGGGTGTCAAAGTATCCATTCATTGAACCAGTGGACAATCCAATTGAAGGTGGGCCTCCGGTAGAATGTAGATGTAAGATTTTCACCAAGATAGATAAGAAGGAAAAGAGGTTGCAGCTAAAAATTGACACCATAGAGAAGCATATGGGTAAAGTTTACGAAAATAAAACCATAATGGTGTTGAAAAATCAATGATAAGATGGAAAACAAAGGAGGAATCTCAACATGTTAGGAATGCATAATTATTTGAATTTTAGCGGAATATACAAACGAAGTATGCTGAAGTTAAAGGCTTTATTGAAGCTTTTTTTTTTTGGAAAAGCAATGGAAGTAGAGAAAATGGGAAAAGTTGTTCACTTAAGTGTTTTCTTTTATATTTTGATCAGAGGGCGTCCTATGAAAGACTACCCATCATTGAGTGCTTTATTACACTTTTTGAAAGTTCGTAACTATCATAAGAGTCATTGGTTAGTAAATAGTGAATGGGAATGGGCAAGTTGTCTTGTCGAGGTTGAAAAAGAGGATATAAAGGCAAAACTTTATTTCATTGTTTTTTAACAAATTTACAGCAGTCAATAATACTTCCTGGGTATGCATGCATGTTTATACAGTACATAATTTTTTTTTCAAACCTCATCTACTAACTGTTGCTAAAATGAAGGATAATGCAACAACAAAAAATTTATTTGAACTAGTAAAGAGTTTGCTAATTGAATATGGAGGTATAGATGACATGACGATTGCAAAAAAAATTGTGTGTTGGAGCGAATGGAGCTTCAGCAATGCAAGGCCACAGGGGCGGTCTTTGCACAAAGATACAAACTTCTTATGCACCCTACATTACTGTCTTTCACTGCATGGCCCACAGAATGAATCTAGCTTTTGGAGTTATCAGCAAGCATGCTCCAGTACAAAAAAATTAAAGTTTTAATCAAAGAGATCTACCAATACTTCTGTCAAATTTTGAAACAATTTAGGGAATTTCAACACTTTTTTGAAGAACTAACCGATAGGGACAAGCTTCTTAAGGATAATGATACCAAATGGATCTCTTTGGATGGACTAGGACATCAATTTTTTTCATAATATAGCACCCGTGTCTTTTGGTGATATGATGATTTCCCCATCGCAGCTGGATTTCAATGTTTCTTCTTTAATGTTGTCGACCACTCTCAAGTTGCTCCTTCTTCCTGGTAGGTTAGTTAGCATGCGGAGATGTATACAAGTAAACTTAATCAAATCAATCCAAATATTAGAACACACATTCAGATAGCTATACAAAGTACTGAAATATATATAATATTAGCAAAATATGACATAATTATCTACCCATAGGCTTGACGGTTCTAATTGTACTTTAATACAAGTTCAAGTAGTTATAGGTCCACAAATGTCTTGGTAATGTTTAAAACAAAGTATCAAGATTAAGATAAAATAGAGACAATAAAGTGTCTCATCATTTGCCCCCTGGTAAGTATAATGCTTGTCCTCAAGCATTGCATCTTATTTCTATTCCTCGGAATTCCCTTGCCTCTATCTTTCCTCTTCTTTGGCCCTTGAAAGTGTAGTAGAAACATCTTGTCCTTTCCCAGAAATCCATCATGTGGTCCTCCTGCAGTCGGTCGAGCCTTGCAGCATTAGTGTCATAAAAGGGTCATAGGAGCATAGGTGGCTACATGGTAAGTGGACACCAAAGCTCTTGTCTAATCTGCCTCCCTAGATGGTTATATTTTGGTGCTCTATGAATAGTTGCCTTAAGGTTGATAGGGCTATGTGGCTCTGATTTCCTGAATACTTCTGGCAGTCTACTCCACCTTCTTCTGGCACCAACCAGGGCTCTCTAAAAAATAAATTAAGACATTCCCTCATACTCTGCATAGACCTATGTTCTGATATCAAATATTTTCTTCTTTGTTTCCTCTTTTATTTTTCCATAGGTTAGACTAAACCAATCCCTGAGGAGGACATAAGGTCTGTTGCTTTCTACCCTTAATGGAAAGGGTTTTGACTTCTCCTGATCTCTGTGATTTTCCAGCTATCTGTCATAATTTTCTTCATTATTCATCCAGGACATTAATGCCCTCGAGTTTATATCTCCTATGTAGAGTAAAGGGTTCCATTTAGTTTCTATAGGGATAATGAAGTTATGTAAATACAACTCACAAAGTAATTTTTGATGCCATGAAGGAAGGGTCTGATATAGGCCATAAAATTCCTGGGTTGTTTTAAACTCAGAGTCTATGTATTTTAAGGTCATCATTAGTTGGAACAAAAGGAACTGTTCTTTCAAACATATAGCATAAATCCTAGGAGATGGCCTGCAAGTGATTATTTGATTAGCCAATTTTAGGGCATGATCCATCCTTTGCTTTTGTCTTGCCAATTGTTCTTTTAGATCTTTTATCTCCTCACTTTGCATTGTTATTTCCTTCTGCATCCTATTCTTCTCTTCTTTCCATAGGGTTGTTGTAAAAACATATTTATTATATAAACCATAGAGAATTGATTGTAGAGTGGGCGGGCCACATTCTTCTACCTAGTTGTTCTACCTCCTCTGTTCTTTCCCTGCCTGTTCTAGGTAACTGGTCAAGCAAGTTCTTTGATAAGGCACTATGGCATTCTTTGAGTAGGCTAATTGATGAGGTATTGGAACTTCTTCCTCATTGTTCTCTGAGATAATCTGATGGCTTTCTTGGGGGTTATTTTGACATACATCAGGCTCATCATCACAATTCTCTGCTAGATTTTGAGAAATGTCTGGGATTTCAGACTGATTTGGGGAATCATCTAGAACAATTTGCACATGAGGCTCTCTATTAGATTGCTTGGGAGAAATAGATTGGATTTCTAAGGACATTTTAGGAAGATTTCCTCTCATTCTATGGCTTCTTCACACAGGAGTTTCCTCAACCTCCACAACATTTTTCTTGCTAACCTTCTTCGGTCTCTCTGCTACAGGAGTAGCTGTTGCAGGAGCCAATTTTTTTTTTCTTTCCTTTCGAGGCTGTGGGGTTTTGTGATTTAGCTGCAGGAATAGAAGTTCCTTCTCCTACTTTTCATTTTCCTTTCTTTTGGGCAGGCATAGGTACATTGCTCATATGAGTACGCAAAGGCATATTGTCTTGGAGATTTTTGGTTTATATTCCTTGGGTGTCATGTTCAATAGTTGGTTCAATGGGTGTTGCATCATCATTGCTAGGTTGGTCAATAGGGTCAACTTGGGGTTGCATCATTTTATGTTGGACAAATTCTGACCATGCTAAAGGAGGGACTTCCCTAAGAGATTTTTCGACTAGCAAGTTGATTAGGGCATGGTGGGTGACAAAATTTACATTCCCCTTTTGAGTTTCCTCAACATTGATACTTAGCATATTATACAAGAACTTAGGAACATTCACTGGAAGATTATGCCTTATGTAGTTAAGTAACTTAAAATGATGTGCATGCAAATTTGAAAATCTTCCTTCGCAAGTCAAATACCTAATAATGTGTATTGTCAATTCATTAAATGGTGGAGGAAGAGACATTCATTTGCACCCTTGTTTGTTAATCTCCAAAGGAGGGTCACTTGGTAGGGTAAATTGGGCCTGAGATGACCTTGCACCATGCACATTGGGGTATTTTTCCCCAACTGTTGGTAACCCATTTACCTCTGCTATTCATTCTTCTGTTATGACAACTATTAATCCACACATGGTTGCTTGTCATTCCTCAAATGTATTTGTAAATTCAGCTGCAAATTCTTCATCAAACTCTGCTAATTTCAAGAAATATCCCAACCAACCACATGCATTAAACCTCCTTATTACTTCAACATCTGTAAGAAAAATACCATGAACTATTGGCTCATGTCGCTGCAGTTGTCCTCCCATTTCTTCTAAATTTTCACCTCCAAATTTCCTTTGTAGCCTAAGCTTGTCAATTTTCAACTTTTATACTCTGCACTTGACAATTACCTTATTCCTTTTTGAATTTCAGACCGCTCTTCTTGAAAACATGGGCCTTTTCTTGCAATCTTGATATGAACAATGATAATGGCGTTTAACAAAAGGGATTATGACTCTAACTGCGAGTTGCTACATAGTTTAATTATAGGTCACGTCAAGTTTGAAAATCAGGGATAATTTGGGAATAACAGTATGACACTTGTGTGATATAACAACGGAATTTTAATGAGACAAGGCCAAAGTATAGATTTGAGGTGACGGGAAATAGTTATGAGTAATTAGAAATGACATTCAGAACTTAATACACTTCCCTACCCCCTATGAAATAATGACAAGTGTCCACACTTGGCATACATGTCATGAGGTACAAAACTGGCTTAATGTCACAATCATATAATTATTGTAGTACTAGATATAATTACCTAAATCCATGTGCTAAAAGTGGAAAAAAATTGAAAATCTTATACCTTTCATTCGATCACCGCACAGACCAAAAAAAGGTGGTGAGAGTGGAACGATGTTGGCGGTTGTATGCGTCAGCTGACTGGGCTCTTATTGGAAACATAGAAAGGGAAAACGATGATGACGTGGAAGATGGGTGGGTGGAAGGTAAAGAAATGAAATGAGTTGGAAAGAATAATTTAGAAAGTTAATGGAGAATTGAACTTAATGTGAACATGAAGTGTTTATTATGGACATACTCGAAGGAATGTTAAGGTAGAGATGCAGGAAGAATTTTTGCACCCTTTGTTGCAGGAAGTGTTACCTATTGTTTGTTTGGAACTAGTTGTCAGAATTGCTGGAGGAAGTCTTCTTTAGTCTGGGGTTGGTGGTACAGACATAGTCGATGTCCATTGAATAATAACTTGAAGTGCACTGGGTCAATAGTGGTCAACTGGACTGCTCCATTGGTAAAGACATGGCTTATTTCATATGGGCCCAGCCATCGTGTCTACAGCTTGCCTGATATTTCTTTGAATCTGGAATCATGCAATAATTCCCAAGCACATATTTGAAACTATTTTCTCTTAATATGGGTGTCGTGACACTTTTTCCTTTGTTTCTGTACTATCTCTATTTTCTCCAATGCAGATTTGCGCATTTCATCCAAGGAATTGAGATGCAACAATTGCTCTTTCTTTGTTACAGGAAGGTCAATGTTTAACTCCAGCGTTGTGCGCAATGTTTTGTGCTCAAATTCAATTGGTAACATTTCTAATTTTCAATATAATAACTCAAACAGAGTGAACCCTATGGTGGTCTTCTAGGTTGTTCTATATGCCCAGACGGCTTCTGAGAGTCTGTTGTTCCAATCTTGGCGGTGTAGATGAACTATTTTTTGTTAAAATAGCTTCAATCTCTTAGTTTGTAACTTATGCCTAACCATTGGCTTGAGGATGGTAGGGACTAGACTTTTGATGTCTGATGGTGTATTCCTTCATGAGTTTTGTTTTCAGATTGGATGTGAATTGTGCTCCCTGATCAGTTACAAGTTCTTGTGGCACTCTATATCTAGTGAAGATTTTTTCATACAAAAGTTTTCCGACCTTATGATCCCAGGCGTACTTCATGGCTTTTACTGTGACCCATTTGGTCAGATAATCAGTGCACACCAAGATGTAAGATTTCCCATTAGATGGAGGATCTATTGGCCCAATGAAATCCATGCCTCATTTTTCAAATGGTGTTACTACCACTTGTGGATTCAAGGGCATTTCATCTAATTTTGTTGGGTGTCCCATCTTCTGACATTTATCACATTTCCTTGTGTAATTGGTTGCATCCTTGTGAAGTGTGGGCCAGTAGTAACCTGTGTTCAATATCTTCTGGGTTGTCCTCTTAGCGGAAAAGTGTCACCCACATGGCTCATTATGACAAGCATGAAGGATTTCATATGCCTCATCTTCTCACACACACTGCCTCATGACTTGATTTGGTCCAGTATAAAATAGTGTGTTGTCTATCCAAGAGAATTGGAAGCTTTTGTCTACAAGCATTCTCTTATCCTTGAGAGAGAAATATATGGACATTTTATTAGTTGCAAGGTAATTAGCTATATCCGTATACCATGGACTCTTGACGGCAATATGAAACAAGTGCTCATCAGGGAATGTGTTATCTATCATAGTAGTGTCTCTGTCAGCATGTTGGATTCTGGAGAGGTAATAAGCTACTACATTTTCCTTCCTTGGCTTGTTAATGATGGTTATGTCAAATTCCTGCAAAAGAAGAATCCATCTTGCTAACCTGCCTTGTCTTGAAGCCCATGGCCAATGTTGAGCAATGAAAAACACTTGCTCGTCATCTCCATCTATCTTCATGTACTCAATAGGCAAGTGTTGATTCTCCAATCTCGTCACCAGCTTGCATCCATAGTCTTTCTTTTGTTTACGACAGTGAGGACAATACTCAGCTAACTGAGATTCATCATCTGCATGCTTCTTCTTGGAAATCATGGCATCCAGATCTGTAGGGACATCATTAATGATGTCTTGTTTGAAATCTGATAGCAGGTTAGATATTTTCAGCTTGGAAATGCCCGAGCTGATCCCCTTAGTGACTGTAGACCAAAATCCTCTGCCCTTCTTTACATTTGATCATGAATAGTTGAGGCAGATTTTCTTGAGATTATCCCAAGAAGATTGGGATATGTCCCCTCCAGCCATGAGGTCCAGTGCTTCCAGACAGCTATCATTTACTCCCCTTAAGAAGATTAATTTCTATGAATCCTCCTCCAGCACATGTTGGGGATTCTTCTGCATGTTGTACAAGAATAGTGAAACATAGTCCTCTAGAGTTTCATCCTCCTTTTGTGACATTCGGAAAATGTCATCTCCTCTTGGGTCACCCCCCTTGTAATACTCTTTGTATTTCTACAGAAACAGGGTCTACATCTCATCCCAACTGGTTGCTGCATTAGCTCCTAAGCCCATAAACCATCATAGGGAATACTCCTTTAATGTTGTTGGAAATAGATTGAGCTTGTGTCCGTCAGTGTTATATTCAAAGCTAGGACAAAGGATGTCAAACTCAAACAAAAAAGTGTCAGGATCTTCGACTACCAGGCCATAGAACATTGGAAGTGCAGCAGTGGGTATGTTCTTAAGATTAGCATTATTAATAAGGCTTGGAAGAGGGAATGGAAAGGTAGGTTGTGCCATTATTGGTGGTATTTGGAAATGTAGTTGTTGTTGGAAAGGAATATTAGCTACAAGATGATGAACAACAGGTGCAGTTGGGGCAGAATTATCAAGAAAGATGGCCAAAATTTCAGCAAAAGGTCATATGCCAATTGTATCAAAAGGCTCTTCTTCAAAGGAAGATGTTGTAGGAAATTCGGGACTTGCGTCAACAAAAGGTAACTCAACTTATCCAACTTCTTCATTCAAATTTGCAGACTCTCCTGGAAGAAATCTGCCATGTTCATCTTGTCTTATTCCTCTTTGATGCATGCAAGTAAATACTTCACACTTGTGAAGCAAGTTCAGGACTACAAAATACTAACTAGAAAGCAGGAAACTATCTAAAATGACTCAATAGGATTCTCAGCTTGACACCATCCTCGGCAATGGCGCCAAAAATGAACCGCCTCACAATAGGTACTAGTAATCATGTCAAAGCCTTTCCTAGAAATAGTATATTCAAAATAAGGATTACTTTTTCCACCATGAGGTGCATTTAAATTGTCAACCCAGTGACATATACTTGAAATGGGTCAGCACGATATATGCACTAAGTTTCTCCAAGAGTCATACTACCTATGTTGTAGGAAGTAAAAATGCATGAAAGGAATCTATGCTATTGCTGTAGGAAAGAAACACCCTCGACTATTTAATGGAATTAATGTTGAGAACTGAAAACTTAACTTAAATCTATTCTACCAACTTAGATCATCCACTATAATTATCCTTGCAGGTGTTGCAGGAACATTCATGAAGTATGATGTTGTAGGAATAAATACAATAAACTCCTATTTGAAATACTGTAAATGCTGAAAATAAATCTACTCTACTCTAATCTAATCCACCTCCCAAGTGGACCCCCTTGGTTGGCTTCTGCTAACTACCAACACAAAAGGTAAACCAAAATCACTTCATTATATTTTAGAGACTGATTACATAAAACAATGCACAGAACTGGAACAGAAACTGGTTGTGCAAGATGCAACAAATATATTTCCAAAAACTCTGAACTTACAAATTAACAATCAAATCCCTATAAATAGAGGATTGTCACTTATTCAAAACAAAATGATAAGTTCTGACTTAAATCTTGCCATAGAAGAAAAAGGGAACGTAACAACCCACAATATATGAGAATAAAGTTTGGACGACCGATTCAATAGGATAATGAGTGCTGAAGAAATATAGTAGAGATATACTCCTATATTCTCTAGAATAGTTGCTCCTTCAATATAGCAGTCGTGTCTTTCGGTGCCATGATGATTTCCCCATCGCAGTTGGATTTCAACATTTCTTCTTCAATGTTGTCGACCACTCTCAAGCTGCTCCTTCTTCCTGGCAGGTTAGTTAGCATGCAGAGATGTATACAAGTAAACTTAATCAAATCAATCCAAATATTAGAACACACATTCTGATAGCTATATGAATTACTACTATATATA
>MU228396.1:576502-592477 GCA_018584345.1 Thuja plicata | reverse complement strand
TATATATATTAGAAAAATATGACATAACTATCTACCCATAGGCTTGACGGTTCTAGTTGTACTTTAACACAAGTTCAAGTAGTTATAGGTCCACAAATGTCTTGGTAATGTTTAAAACAAAGTATCAAGATTAAGATAAAATAGAGATAATAAATTGTCTCATCAACACTCTTAACGTTAGCAGATCTTCTCCCCATGCTGAAGGAAATGAGAAATATAATGAACAAGGCCCAACAAAGAGCTATGTATATTGCAGAATATGTTGAACTGTATAAATTGACATGCATGACGCTCGATAGTCTCTATCGATCATGTGATGATGTAAAATTTGCCAACTAGCTCAAAATCACAAATTTGGACAATCCTGATAACTTTTTAAAGATCGGTGCAAACAGGGAGTTATGTGCAGAAGTACGCAGAGTTGAGATACCAATGCACTACTTTTCCAGGGTCAAGTCTCAGGAACTAGGAAAGAACCCCAGGAAGTGACTATCAAGTGTTAAAATGGAAGACTTTACCAAGATCATTGAGTTTGTAATTGCTTTTGTGAAGCACATTGCCTATGATCTTTCCTCATAGATTAGAGAAAGATTCCCTCCAATCAAACTAATTTAATCCATGTCTATTGTGTTTCCTTGATATTGGAGTATCAACAATTCAAAATATTTTTGAACTAAGCTACTATCTTTGATAGATCATTTTTGCAAAACCAAAGAGTTCAATGGAATAACTCTAAATGGAATTTTAGATGAATCTTGTTTGAGAGAGCAATAAGGTCATTTTTCACAGGCAAGGAGGGAACAATATAATATTATGTGGAACCCCCATGAAGATGGATCGGTAACAAGGCTTTGGAAAAATCTAGCTCAAAGAAAAAGTTGATTGATTCAATATCATAATTTTTCAAGCTTGTTGATTTATGTCTGACCATGATATTGGGGTCAGTGGAGCATGAGAGAGTTTTCAATTCTTTGGGGTTCCTAAATTCAAAGGTAAGAAACAAAAGAGACAAGAATTTTCAAAATTGCTTGAGGCTCTATACATCCAGGTATGATGTCAATACTTTTTCCTTACGATAGGGCACTGAAATTGTGGAGGAAGAAATACCAAAGAAGAGGGTTGGGAAATATTTCAAACCAAAGTGGGAGTGCTAGAGACAATGATGTCATTAACTCATGTACTGGTAGCGTTGAACTTCAGTTAAGCTGAGGTATGTAGAGTGAAGAAAACATAGCGAAGAACCAAGGAAGCTATGATGTTGATGGCAATGAATCTGAGGATCCTGATAATGAGATGATGTTGCAACTTGAATCGTTGTCGAAGTAGAAGGTCTTAGGTATTTATTAAACTTATTGCTTTAGTCTATTGTCAATGTCTATATCTCATCATCAATCATGCATAATAGCATATTCCAATGTAAAAAACATCAATGTGGTTGATAATGTCATCAATTATACAATTAATAATAGTTTTCATTTTCATTATTCAGCTCATATGGTACAATTCTTGAAGATTTTCATTATTTTTTTAAAAATATAGCAATTCATAGAGATTCTCATTAATTTATTTACAAATATGATACAATGTAACAATTCACTCATTAATAGTAGTAAGTACACAACTCTGTGTGATTCTATTTGCAAAAATCAATGACTCAATACCCAATTTCAATTTCATTGCCCTTAGCAAATGACCCTGAATTCCCTTTTATAGAAACAAGGGAGAAACAACAGCTTCAGGTCGATTTGCCTCATGTGAAGTCTCAAAATCAAAATTAGTAAGACAAGTACAACATCTCTGCAACTATACATTTTTGCATTTGACAAGCCAGTTTAGTAAATTAGCAATAGTATCTTATCTGCTACATTAATCTTGTTCAAAAAAAAAAGTTCAAACTTTAAACTCAATTCAAGCCATTAGAAATAAAATATAGAGATGATTGAAATTACTTTCACATGCCACGATTGATGAGATGATTCTGCCATTTTGTTTAGTATGTTCCATTCTGTGTCATTTGGAAGGTCAATATTTTTCAAGTTATAGTGAATGACCTACAACCTCGTCAGCCATCCATACTTGGGAGAGATACTTGAAAGCAATGATCCATCCAATTCTGCATTCAAATTTGTCAATGGTTTGATACAATTCACAATGCCTTCATGAGTTGTATCCTAAGGAAGCTTGCCTAAATCAGACGTTATTGTGTCCTCCAACTTTTTTTGTAAGCTTCTCTTCCAACAAATTTCATTCATGAGTTACTAGGACCAGGACCAGGATTCGGAAAACCAAGATTTATCATTTTAGTTGTTTTTGTATTTATCTTAGCGAGCTTTCTCCCATATAAGGCCAGCATTTCCTCTCCTTCCCTTAGTTTCTGACATTTTTGGAAGATAGATGTTGCCTTTATTGTTGCACGAACGCGGTCATTAATTCCCTTGCTTGCCAAATGTTTGTCACTGGTTGTGTTGATTTGTTGCAAAATTTGTTTTGCAATATTCTCTCTTTGACAAAGATTTTTGTTCTTCTCAACATGCTCTTTGAGCTTCCCAAAAACATCTCTAAGACTTTCATTCAATTCAAACCAATCACACAAACTATCACCACTCACCTTTATTCTCCCCCAAATGTCTTGTTTTATTTGCTTGACTATATTTTTTACTTTGTCATTCAAGTTGTTTTTGTAAGTTTTAATTGTATTATTTGCCTTCTTTAACTCTTCTCTCAATTCTGACAATTGGTGTTACTTTGTTTTCTTATTTCCTATGTTTTCTCTTCCCATTTTTTTGCTTTTACCTTCTCATTCTCCAATTCTCTACTTAAGTTATTGTTTGTCTGTGTCGTATTCTCCACACTTTTTTATACTAAAGAGGATTTTTCATCCTCAACTTTTTTATTTCTCTCTTCCATTTTTTCCTTCAGAATTTTTAGTTTTGCCTCCATATGTTCTTGATGTGCAATTACTTCTTTGGAGGAATATTTTTTTATCCTTTGTTGTATTTCTTTGCACATGTTACCTGCTGCTATCTCCCTTGCCTTTTGATTTTCCAAGTATTTTTTTAACTTTTCTATTTTGCCCAGAAGCTTTCATTTCTCTCTCTCCAACTTCATCACTAAACTGTAGACCACTTGGTTGGTTATTTTCGACACATTTATCTTGTCCACATTTTTAATTTTGGATAAATCCATTTGGAGGGTGGTAACATGAAATTCAGATGGATCTAACTGACTCTCTCATGGATTATTATCTCTAGCGGGGGGCATAAAAACCATGAACTCCATCATTTCTTTGTTTGGGTAATATGTAAAAATAACCTATTCGATGCAGGTTCTGCATCACGAGCTACAGCATTGCATCCCTCTTCAATCTCTTAGAATTTTGTTTATTCTTATTTTTTGTTTGTTCAAAGTTAGTTACAAAATCATTGTAAAAAAAATCATGGTTTTTTGACACAATTGATTGTTTGAAAGGTGATATAGAACTTCCAGTGATGTATGAGATTCCACCTATAGTTCTAATAATTGCACCATGAGGATTAGCAACATCCTAACCCATTACAAGTGGAGTTTTTGGATTGTTTAGAGGGTTTCTTCCTGAAGGTGTGGTAATTGTTGGACTCACAGACACAATTGGCATTGTTTTCATAACCTTTTGCTTCTTTACACTATATTGATCTCTGGGATCCACTAATTTCAAGTCCATTTGTAATGTCCTTTTCTCCATGTCATCCCCACCAATGGGAGTGGCACTTGATTCAGATTGAATATGAGTTCTTGTAAAAGGTGGAACTAGATTTGAAGCTGGAACAAAGGAAGGTGCAAGGGTATGAAACTGATTAGTGCCTTTGTGTTATGAACCTCCAAGGACTGGTGTCTCACCATGTTTTGGTGGAGCGGGTGTGACAGCTGGAAACCAAGGCCCTTGTCCTGTGGGACCCAGACCACCCCAACCTGGAAAACTCATTATTTCTATAATCTCTGCCCCTTTGCTATATTTTTCTTTTGTGGACACATCAACTCCACTAATAATTGAATATAGATCAGTGGATGTGGGATTCACAAAATCCTGCTCATACTCATTATCTTGACAATCATCATCATTGTGATATGCTTCATCTGGGTGCTCCTTATTCCACAAATCATTAAATATTTGATCCTCTTCCACTTCATAAAGATCTGCAACGGTCTTTGGCTCGCCGAGATTCTTCCTCATTTCCCAAAAATTAGAAATTTTGGTTTGAGTCCAATTACCATCTTTACATTGATCCACTAGGTCTTTTGGAATAGCTTTTCTAGATGGTTGATCATCTTTATGGTAGAAATTGTAGGATGTCATGTGCTGCACTTTTTCTTTCTGTTTGTGCAATTCCATAATTTGTGATAACAATTCTTGTATTGAAATATTATTTTTAGCGGCGTTTTTCTCCATCTCTTTTTTGACCTTGTCCCAGGACTCCATGTTTTTAAAAAATTTCTATCAATGGCATACTCTCATGTTGACATTTTATTGAGGATTTCCCATTCTCTCTAAGCTTTGTTCCAATTATGTTGAGTGGGTCATACTGCTAGTGGTTGTCAACAGCAAAGCAAAAATTTGTAAAAAAAGCATGTGCCACTTTGAATCCTCTTCTCTCAAATGTGAACCCTCCAAATGAGAAATGAAAGGAAAGAAATATCATTTTATTTTTCTGACCATTAAGGAGTACATATGTTCTCTCCATATGTCGTACATATTCCAATCCAAATACCCTCTATGTCACATGTATTGGAATTTTTTAGGGTTCTACCACTGAACTCTAAAACCTTAACACAGTGTAGTCTTCCATGAAGTATTAGTCAGCCAACTGTATTTCACTTCTGAGTTGAATGCAATCTCTACAAGACATAGGCAATCTAGGCATTGGAGTGCCTATAATTTTATGATACATTGGTGCCAAAAAGAAGCCTACAAAATTGTTGTAGTTTCTTATGTTATCACTCATCCTTATCTCAGGTGTCCATTGATATGTTGGATTATGGACCTGACTTTGAAGCTTGTTTGTCTAAAATATTGCACGATGCTTTGCTGAAAGAAGATAGCACAAGTAGGTTGTGAATCTAAATATCTTATGTGAATCTCTTTTAATCATTAGTAATTGTTCTTGCATGCAATGAACAATGTGCTCAATAAAACTATATTTTACTAGTTCTTTTTCATAATGAATATGAAAAATCATTTCAAGAATGTTGGCACCCACTTTTTTGTTACTATCCAATCCCAAACAAAATGCTAGAAAGGAAATACTATCCTGAACCCATTGCACAAAAATATCGTAATCATAAGGAGGCTTATGATTTGGGTCCAAACTAGAACTGCTTGTTATTCCTCTAATATAGGAATATTTCTGTATTGCATCTATTTTTTCATAATTCTCTGCCAGCTTTCTCAGGTCAACGTGCACGTTTGAGTTTTGTGCTTCAAACCCTAGGTCCAACAGACTAGCAAATTCAGTCTCGGTTATCGACAAAATTTCCTCCTGAATATTTTTATTGACAATTGCTTTTCTATTTTCATCATAATTTTTGGCACAAACCATGACAATTTCTGGACAAGGAAATACTTGAGGTAACGCCATGCGTGCCGATCCAGCAACCCACAGTGCAATTTTATTTTTTCATTGCCTTTACCATGTTGTTAAATGGATAAAATTTTGAATCCTTCATTGGATCTTTCCACTTATTTTTAAGTGCAAATCTAGTTTCCATGATTCCCTTATTTCCATGGATAACAGGATCATAAATGTCATGGAATTCATCAATGAAACCTAGTATTTTAACCAATTTGTGGAAGTCTATTATATGTGTCTCCTATCTTTTCCTTTTAGTCGTAAACATCAAATTTGTTTTACCCATCGTAGTTTTACTATTTACTCATAGGAAAATTCAAATAATTCTACACAGCTACAATTTACAGGGGTGTTTCAAAATTAAACACTAATTCTAGTTCTACAATCTAAACTAGTAAACCACGAGATTTGAAAAATTTAAAAGGCGGAGCGTAGGTATTCAGGATTTTACCCATAATTTCAATTTGTGCAGACTATGAGTGGGTAGAGAGTTGGGAGAATTTTTTGCATTCCTCAATCCTCAACCTAGAAGTCATAACCCCTATCTAAATCTCCAATACTAGTTAGAAATGAAAAGCTTAGATTGAAAACCTAAAGGACAAAAATTGTACAATTGTGAATCGTCAGTCGTGACTCGTGTTAACTTTTATTACTTCTTCATGAAGACAGATATCTGATGTCACTAGGAAACGTGTCACTTAATCATTTGACATCTGTCTACAACTTCACTTTCAGTCGGAGACCCAAAATTGAGCTTATTTCTTATTAGTTATTACAATTTACATTTATTAGATGTTTAGTTATACTCCAATTTAGATTTTAATTATACTTAGTCGAGTCATGAGTGTTAATTCATGATAAGTGCCTTGTTTTCGGGGGATATTTGCGAAAAGAGGTGACCGTTCCCCAAATCAACCCAAAATACACCTTGGCCCTTTGCTCGTTGATATATGCTCATCCAACGGTCGTTTGTAGTCACTATTAGGTGTCGCGGGTCTCATTAAATTTTGGCTTGTCGGCACTAGTAGTCACCTAGTAACCTCAGACATCATCATTGGTTGACACAGACTGTGTGAGTGGACACGTGTCATGATTCCAGAATGGGTTTGCAAAAATGGGGTTTCTTTCCCTTTCAGCCTGAAATGCACTGTACGTCATTGATCTCTACTCATCCAACAGTCGTTGGCAGTCACTGTCAGGTGTCGCGGGTCCCATTCACTTTTTCTTTGTCATTGGTCACATGTCATCATCAATTGATGCCTACCTGAGTGGACACGTGTCATGATTTCGGGTGTGTTCTACAAAAAGTGGGCTTTATTTCCCCTTCAGTCGGAAATACACCATATGCCAAAAATTTATCAAATTTAAATTAAATTAAATATTTAACAATTAATTATATATTGAGTAATGTTTAACTCTGACTTTAACATTGATTTCAATTATCAATATTAATTTAATTATTTCTATTTGTATTATAATCGAAATTACACATCGATATGGCACATTGACAATGGTAAATTTGACATATAATTTATCAATATAGACCACATATTTTTTATAATTATTTTTTAATTTGATGAAATTGATCTGAATTAATTAGTAAACAATAATATAACTCTTTTAAATGTTAAAAATAGCAACTTGCTTTGTCTCTGTACTGATAAAAAAACCTAATCATTTTAAAATTCAAATTTAAAAATGGAAGATAAAACACAAATTGAAACGAAATTGCAAAATGTTTTGGCCTGGCTAGAGAAGCTTAGGTGAATGACTTTCCCAAGGGATCCCCACCCTTATTTGTGCAAAAATGGCAACTTGAACATCGTCACCCAAGAATTCTTGTTTGAATAACTTCCTTAAAAGAAGGAGCATATCCACCTTGTCTCCTCCAAGGTCCAAAAGAGATGCCAAAAAATGAGACG
Source organism: Thuja plicata (assembly GCA_018584345.1). Classification (NCBI taxonomy): domain Eukaryota; kingdom Viridiplantae; phylum Streptophyta; class Pinopsida; order Cupressales; family Cupressaceae; genus Thuja; species Thuja plicata. Next base: position 584,952 of record MU228396.1, on the reverse strand, counting down.
TAATGTCTGTGTTAACTCGGTATCTATCAACATTTTCCAAAAATTCACGGCCCAACACCATCCTCACAGCCTCATTTGTAAAGCCTCCAACCTCCTTGCAAACTAATTCCAGGGTTTGGTCTGAGACCAGGCCCAAAAAGGATTTATGTTCCTCCTCAAATGTGGTTAACAAATGAATAGGAGTGTCCATCTTCAGAAAATCACTACCAAAATATCAGAAATTAGAATGTGATAAAATTATACAGCTTAAAGACCTAAACCAAAGGCAGACTATTTAGAACTTAGCAGAGGTAAACCTAAACCAAAGGATAATTGAAGAAGAAAGAAGCATAGAACATCTACAAATAGCCCTCAATTTGTTCTCTAACCTTATTAATTCATTTGTCCTTTGAAATTCTTTAAATATTTCATATTAAATGCATGAGTGTGTGAAATCGGAAATAGCGTCATGACAGGTCACAGTACCCAATTTAATGTTAGTGATAAGACATTTCTTTTATTAACTGCAACTGTGATACATTATCAACCATCCACACAACCTACTAGTACTAACCAGTTGTAAGACTTGATATGTGTAATACATTTTAAATGGAAAAATGATTGATATTAGGTATGTGTGGAACACAAGAATCGTGCAGAGTCATGCAGGAAAGTTGGTAACTAATTAAGACATTATTCTCTCGAGTCTTGATGTGATGTTGCATTAATTAGATTAATCATTATGGTGCAGGTTAATTTGATAGGTGTCATCATTCCGGTGACTTCTTGGAGAACTCTGTTACCTTCAAGAAATTCAGGTCGAAATTAAACTTCAGCCATTGATCTAGGATCATCAAACGGTCTCAAATAATATATTTAACATTATAAAATGAAGGATACCAATGTGTTGAATATGCAAACAAGTTCTTAGTCGGCAACAAATAAAGGTGATATTCGTTGGATGTGATATTGCATTAATTACATCTCTGATAAATTTCCATTTGGCATTGGCCCACATGACGAGTCCCATCTTTTGAAAATCGTCAATAAAATATTTATTTTTCCCATAATTAACGAAAGATTAGCCAATAAAATAAATAAAATTTCAACCAGTACATAAAATTCGCCAATACAATTATTTTTTTCCCTTCAAAAGAAAATCATTCGCCTCATATATTATAAATTTTTTACTTCAAAATAAAAAAAATTTGCCTCATACAATATATATTTTCCTCCACATTAATGTATTATTCGCCAGGATTTTATGGAGTTTTCATTCGGCAAGGAAAAAATTGCCAATACAAACTACTTTATTTTCGTAATTTGAAAAAGAAAATTGCCTTCAAGAAAAATTTCCCCTTAAAATAATGTAGGATTCGCCAGGATTTTACACTTTTTCCTAGGAGGGGGTTTCTTAAAGTTATCCCTAGCCATCAAAAACCTAAATCTTATCAAGGAGAGACTTAGTTTTTTTTTAAATTCTCCTTGGTAAAATTTAGGTTTTTGATGGTTGGATAGACATTGGCTGCCACAAATGCTTATCCTTAGTATACTTTGAAATATTTAATATATATTTAGGAATATATGATATTAGTATTATAATACAACATGCAGTCGTGGTCATGATAAGTTTCATAAGTTTGTAGCTTAAATGCATTCATTTAGATGTCAATTTGACGGAAATAAAATTAATATAATAATTTTAAAATTAATATAATAATTTTGAATCCCAAGATCTATTGGCTTTTTTCAAATTATCTTGAAAGATTAATATTCCTCCACAAAAGTAAAGTGTGTTATGCAATAGGTAAATGTAATAAACTATGTGTCAATCATCCATCAAAAGGTGGTCATGGTTGTGATAAGTTGAATGAATTGTAGCTACAAGAGACTAAATTGGATGGAAGGTATTTTGTCAAACTCAATTTCATGGACGTAAAATTGTCCAGGTTTAATTCCCACATTTTATTGACATTTTTACTTGTATCCGAAAAGATTTGTATTCCTCCACTAAAGTGAAGTGAATTAGGCTTATGCATAAGGTACATAGATGAAAATATGTGTCAATTATCTATCAACATGTCATTGTGGTATTAAATTGTATGAAAGGTACAATAATACTATTTTAAATGTTTATCATTTAATGGACATAAAGTTATTTGCTTTAAAATTGTATTCATGTAAACCTAAAATACAGAAATTTGAACTATTTATAATTAAGAAATATGTTCTTTTAACATCTATAATCTAAAGTTAGCTAATTATTTTCTTTTTAGTCTAGAATCTAGATCCAGATATCATGAAATGTCAATAGCTTAGTCATTTTAGTTTTTCATTCAATCATATCACTTTAAACACTCCCGCTTTACTGGCTAGGGTGTTCTAGTGTCTTCATTTTCAAATTGATTATTCTAAATTATGTAGAAACCTAAGTAAAGTCTTTAAAAAATCTATCTCAATCAAAGAAAAATCCATGATCCCATTTTTCAACCAATTCATGAATCCTTTTGAGTTTAATGATGATAATAACCTTGTAGACTAAGGTGAATATCACGAGGATGTTAATCTTGTGGATCAATATTAATATATATAAATCAACCATTTAATGGAAATTATCTTGAGCAGCATTTCCATAGGCCTCCATTTCCCAATCATGTATAATCAAGGGTCTTTAACCCTAGAACATTCTAACATTAGATATCCTACGAACCCATGTCTAAAATGTACGAATCATATCTATGAAAAGGGACCCCATTAGCTTAGCAGCTATCACAAGACAAAGATACCATGGTTAGGTACCTTATAAGCATTGGATCCAAGCCTCCCCCAAATTATAACCTCTAACCTATGTAGGGAAAACCTTCCTAATAAAAAACCATAAGTGTCTAATCGTTATCTATCAAATTCATTAAAAAAAACCCTCTACTCATCCATGTTAATCTTAATCCCTCAAATTTCCCAAGTCATGACCTATCAACCATCCATAATTCTCTACAAACCATAAGATATTATCTGACAATATTAATCCTAATCCATTAAAATATCACTCAACCCCTTTCAATCCTAATCCCTCTAGCCATCCGTCACTCCCTCTAGTCATCCATCACTCCCTCTAGTTTTCCTCCCATTATACCAACATCTATCCATATTAATCATAATTCATCAACCTCCATATGCCTTAATCCATCAAACCATGAAGCTCCTAATCCAAATAACCTATATCTTTGTTTTCACCAAGATTAAGCCATTCTACCACAAGAGTGTCCTTTATTCCAAATATACAGCCAAATCTAAGACATGCTTGATCAATTCTACACCTCAAACAATAGATTGGCATATCTACCTCCTTTCATAAGCCCTCCATCACATAAACCTTCAAGAATTGAGAATAAGATCTAGTCAAACTAATTAACCCAATGAAACAAATCAATCTAATTAACCAGCTTAGCTATATATGATGTCATTCAAGGGCAATTAGCAAGGCATCAAAACTAAAAGCATAAAGTTATTTTTTTTCAACACCTTAAAAGAAAGAATGGGCATATCAAGGACATCCAAAACCCTCTAGAATTCCTACTTGTAAATCAATTCGTTTAATAGGATAAATGGATATAATTTACCCCTTTCTTGTGGCCCATAATATCAACAAGATCCCAAGCTAAGAAGCCTTATAAAATAAAAGAACCTTTCACTTATCATCTAGGCATAATTTGATCAAGAGGACATCAAGTTGAAGGAAAATGCATCCACATCAACTCTTATTCACGCTTGCCCACAACCAACTAAAGGTCGAAGGGAAATGCACCCACATCATCTCTTATTCACACTTGCCCACAACCAACTAAAGGTTAAAGCATCAACATTGAGCCCTTAATCCTAATCAAGCACGGAAATCCTACAAACCCTTGACCAATCCCATCTTGAAGGAAAAACCCTATCCAGTAGACCTAATTCTACCTTCATCTAATATGGTCTATCCACAAATAAAAAATAAAAAATCCCAATTTTACAACAAATGACTGATTTGAATTTTAAAATAGAGGGAGGTGCTCATGATGTGGTTTAGTGAAGAGGAGTGAACAATACACACAATCTTGTTTAGGTAGGATAATGCTTTGGAAATTGAGTTTAAAAGTATTAAATTAAGTGATAGGACATAACAAAGTGTTAGATTCAACTTCATAATTGTTGAGTCCAAAGTGACCAATTTAATACTAAAACTACCTATTGGAGACATCTATATAAAATAATATAAAACAAATAAAATCAAACATATTATATGAACCTTTCCCTTTAGACTGTTAAATAATATTTGTAATTAATGTTTTTAGTAAGGCATTAATGAAATTGAACATTTTTCAAACACAAATTACAAGAAAAAACAACCTCGCTATTTAAAATTAAATAATTAGCCGATAGGCTTCCCTTATGAGATTGCTTGCAATGGAATTTGAATCATGCCAGAAAAGAAAAATGGCTGAAAAAATGGTTTGCCAAACATAGTTTACAGTTTTTAGATAATGGTTTTACAGACATACATACAGATAGTTTAATGTGTTTCAAGTTGAGCAAGTCAGAGTTATACAGCTGGTTGAAGAGACTGTTAACTCATTCTGAATGCAGGCGCGTGATCTAGCTTTGATTTTCAATTATGATGCTTGCACAACTCTGATTTTATATGCTCAAATTTCAAAACTTGAGTTGTGTCGATCAAATGGGCTCATATGTCTTCAGATTAGAGTTTAATAATTTGGGTCTCAGGATTCCGATTTTGTTTTCTCTTCCTGCGTTGTAAATCTTGAGAAAATGTTTTATTTTTTTTGCTGAGGTTTCAAGTCCGTTTGCTCTATTCTCACGAGCTTGAAGATAATTTCCAATAGAAAAAGTTGTGAAGTATCTATATGCATTGTGGGTCTTGTGTTTTTACCCACCGCTCACATTGATGCGCATACCCAGAAGATTTAGAGGCATGTTTATTTCTATATATTAGATTTGTTCTGCTTGTGAATTTGGCTAGCAAGGTTCAGTATTTTAGTGCTCTGGAAGTCGGAGCAAGCTTTGGTATTACAATGGGGGGAATCACAAGCATATGATGTGTGTTAAAGTGCAAGTGAATTCACGAATGGAGGTCAAGGTTAAAAGAACTGCCTTTCGCATCGACATGCGCCTCATCAGAGCTAAGAAGGAAAAAGAAGCTCCTCAAATAGCCAATTGCCTAAAAGCATGTATTGACCAGGGCGTCACATTCCCAACCAGAGGAGGGCGTCAAATCCATGGTGGCAGGGTGCATCAGAGTCGTGAACAATAGTGACCTGTCTTCGCCTGAAAAGAGTGCAAGAATTTATACCAGAGGGTCTGATAATAATGTGAATGCTAAAAATAATAATAACTACTAATTTAATGGGTTCTCCTTTACAAAGGAGACTGACAAGATTTCAACAGAGGTAGACACAATGCAATAAAAGGTCTCTAATTAAAGGTATTGCATGGCCAAAGTTGTGATAGCTCTTTCCAGTAAGGAGAAAGAGGAGGGATTCATGGCCATCACGTGTTCTAAGTTACCTCAAAGTCCTAGAAAGCGGGCAAAATTTATCCAGAGAACTTTCTTGTGAGTCTCGCCTGCAACTTACTTCTCCTGCAGGCATATAATGATTTATACAAGAAGCATTGTTACAAGGTCCTCTATTTTTGTAATGAACAAGCAGCAACGATATTCTACGAGTGACTTTCATTTGTTAATTGTGGATGATTCGTAATAGGCAAAATGGGTTTTTAATTAGGCTATCCAACAACTGGGTTGTTTCTGTTTGTAAGTAGAAACTTCTCTATAAATTTTTATTAGAATCTATCTTCAGTTTTCCTTTTAAAGATCTTGAAATTAGCTTTGTTGGTGGATGGGTATTGGTTTGTTTGTTGTGATGAAGACCTTAATATTTATGTATAGTCTTCTAAGATAAATAAATGAATGGATCTAAATAGTCTGAGTATTATTACTCCAATCTAGGGTTGTTTTTTTCCTTATGGTATGATTCTTATGTTTTATAGTTATAGCGTAGCAAGTCCAAAGTTTTTAATGGCATCATGTACCAACTTCTTTGCATCGTATTCAGTTGTGCTTCTTGGGTGAACTGCTATGCATTGCATTGTCAGGAAGAAATAGGGAAGAAATGGGAATTGGGTTGTTTGTAATCCAGGGAAAAAGTTATACGGTGAAGAGAATATTGAAGTCAATAGGCTAGAGATTCATATATAGAGAAGTTGCATCAAGTGTTTTACTGTGCATCCTTGTTGGGCATTATTCACTGGAGTTATTTTTGTTCTTATTATTTCATTTATACATACCACTTGATATTCACACATTTTAGCAAAGATTCAATTCAACAGATCAAAGGTTGTGTGTTGAGTTGTTACTGGACATCATTTTCAAGCATTAGATTCTATCATTTGATTGCAAGGAACACAATTAACATTATTGTGTGTCAAAATTGGCTTAGTTGACGTGGTTTGTCTACAATACATGAGCCAACAAAGGGAAATTTAAAGTTGTATTTGCAGTGTAGTAAAGCATATATTTATGCAATGCACAATGCACAATGTATTGAAATTTCATTTTTTGTTTTGTTTTTGTTACTGTAGATATCCTTTTAGCAAAGGCGAATGAAGAGATGAGAGAAGCTCTTGTTAAAGCATGGGAAGAGAATGAAGTAGGAAAATCTGATTTTTTTGTTGTTGTTACTGTAGATACCTTTTTAGCAAAGGCAAATGAACAGATGAGAGCAGCTCTTGTCCAAGCATGGGAAGAGAATGAAGTAGCAAAAGCCAAAACAGATAATTATTAAGTACTTTACACAGTTTTGGCCTTGTTGGAATCCAATCTTTAGGTCATTCATGGCCCAAAGCAGGAGCCTTTCTCTGAATAAAAGCAATCAACTACGGTTTTCTTTTTAAATTAATTGTATCTAAAAAAGAGTGTACACATTTGCATGTGAAGTTGGAGAAGAAAACAACATTGAACTTTGTGTAAGCTTTTCATGATGGGTGGTGCACATGGAGGGTGGCCAATAATATTTTTTTAATAAATGACACATTTTATTTTGACGTCTCACAAGTAAAGGTTTTGTTTCATTTATTTGTTAAGATTTAAATGTATGCATTATAATTGGTTGGTCTTTTCTCTTTGAAAAATATTAAATATGGGGCAAAACAATGAGCTATGTTTTGGATGTCAGTTTTGAGATTGATATAAGTCCTTCGGCATTGATGTAGGTTAATGACCTAGTTACATCCATCCATAGCTTATTTAAAATTTTGGTTCGTCCAAATTTTTTTATATTATTCAACTCTTCTCCCATTACTATCCTAGCCCACTTGTCTTTATTCTCTGGAGATACTCTAGAAGGTGAACTATAGCTAGTGTTGCAATTAGGAAGCACCAATTTTCTACATTGGGAAGCACCTATTTTCTATAGTTTAAAACACAACAATACATACACAATTAATGCGTAAACAAAATACAAGTAATCATATTGATGAAATGGTCCAATTTAAAAAATATCATTACTGCTTTTCTTTTTTGTGGGTTCCAAATACAACCATGGCCAAGTGTTTTGATTGTACACATTCCCATTGTATAGCAAGACGGAGAAGGTTTCTTTCATTCATGAATCTTACATTCTCTATGCACATTCAATCATAATTTCTAGAAGAATTAATTATCTTTTTATATTATTTTTTATATGAAATTGACTATATGAAGAACCTTTTCCTCTACAAAACTCATATTTGTTCTTGAAGATACCCCGTACAAAAAAGAGCTTTAAGAGGACTTGACATAACGTTTGGGAAGGGATTATCAAATTTCTAACATGAAGTTTTTTAAGCCTATCCTTATTGCTTCGTATCAATCAATTGGTACATAGCAATTATTGGGGCTTTTATCTACCCTAGGCAATGTTAGCTAAGGATTATTCTTGCTTTAGAATTAAAATATGAGGGGTCAAATTATTAAAAATAATTAAATTATAACATTTGGAGCAACATATAAGTTTGATAAAATGCAGTATAAATATGATAGTTGACAATATTGTGGCTTCCCCAAAACAATGTGGTCGCAAAAAATTGTAATCTCAGTCCATGTGTTCTGTAAAAAGTGCACAAGAAAGGCAATGAAAACAATTTTAGTATCCACGGTATAATATGTAAATGCTCTTGGTACATTTATAATTTTCTAATGTAGGTTCATGTTATTAATTCTGTATCACTTGGTTTTCCAACATACACTGTCACAGTTATTGGAGATGTGGATGTTATGGAAATAATGACTAAAAATTAGGACATGCACATGGTAACATGTTTATAGATGGTTTGCATGATAGCTTCATGGGATATATTAAGACTCTTAAATCAGATGAAATAAGTGGAGCTCTTGCACAAATATCATAAACAAAAGCTCAAAAAGATAAAGCACCAAG
>MU228396.1:563824-574502 GCA_018584345.1 Thuja plicata | reverse complement strand
AATTAAACGTACTTCCCAACTCTCATTACATAGCATGATCTTCACATATTCCCAAAATAATCTTAAAATATTGAAATTTACTCCTAGTTATAATCGCTCCTTCCTCTTTTTTGACATTGTTTCTCCTATCTTTTATCTTATATATTCATTTGGGTATCAATTGAAAATTGAAATAAAATATGTTAATAAAAAATTATAACCACAAATGCGCACGTCAAATCGTGGTTCAATAATAGAAAAAAAAATTAAACATACTTCCCAACTCTCATTACATAGCATAATCTTCACATATTCCCAAAATAATCTTAAAATATTGAAATTTACTCTTAGTTATAATCGCTCCTTCCTCTTTTTTGACATTGTTTCTCCTGTCTTTTATCTTATATATTCATGTGGGTATCAATTGAAAATTGAAATAAAATATGTTAATAAAAAATTATAACTACAAATGCACACGTCAAATCGTGGTCCAATGATAGAAAAATAAAATTAAACATACTTCCCAACTCTCATTACATGGCATGATCTTCACATATTCCCAAAATAGTCTTAAAATATTGAAATTTACTCCTAATTATAATCGCTTCTTCCTCTTTTTTGACATTGTTTCTCCTGTCTTTTATCTTATATATTCCTATGGCCAAATCATCAATGGCATTTCATATCAGATTAGCCTGCTTCTCTCATGACAGTTTAGTTGCTATTTGTTTATATTTCCCCTGCTTTCTTTGAGAAAATCACTTCCATTAGAATTTCAATTATTTCTCTAAGTGCTCTCAAATGGGTGATCCTGGTTTCATCCCTGGATTTATTGGTTATGCCATTCAATTTGCTGGAGATCAGATAATTCATCACATCAGCATTGCCGTCCAATGTAGAAAAGAGCTGAATGGCCTCAAGGTTGTGCTTCCCAGAATTGAAGCAATGAATGTTGAATTGCAGGAGTATCAGAAGGCTTTGAACTCTGGCAAAGTAAGTACATCCCCTCACCATCTTTTGCCCTCCACGATCAACTCCTGGTTGAATGAATTGAATGGTCTTCTGGAGGAAGCATCTGATTTGGCCCAGGACTGCACTATACCCTCATACTTCCATTTCTTTCGTCGGTACAAAATGAGCAAAAAGATCATGAAAATCACTACAAATTTGGAAAAACATTTGCAAAAGGACGTAGGCCCCATTGCTTTCCTCCACCAGCTTCACCAGGATGTGGCACTTGAACGGATCAAACAGAGAATCGATTCTGTTAATCTACCAATATCTGGAGATCTCTTTCCATCAACTTCCAACAACAAGTATATTGAGGAGGCACTCATTGTTGGGCAAGATTCTGCATCCAAGAGGCTTGAGGAGCTTATTGATTCAGAGCAGGACAAAAAATTGAGTCGTTTCGGCCTAGTTGGTAAAGGCGGGGCAGGTAAGACTCTGCTACTCAAACGAGTCTTCAACAGTAACCAGGCACAGAGCCTCTTTTCCAATGGCTTGATGCTTTGGCTTAATATTTCACAAGATCCATCTTTTACTGCTTTGAGAAGCGAACTTGTGAGACAAATAGCTCTTAAAGTAGATGAAAGATTGCAGAGTAGAGAGGAAGACCATGTGAAATCTTGGTTAAATGAAAGCATGTTAAAATATAAGTTTGCTCTGTTTTTAGATGATGTTTGGGAAACAAGTGCAAGTGCAAGCTCCTTGTTAGAGGAGTTGTGTGTGCCTCTTTTTCCACACCACAATTCCAACATCATCATTGCCACTTCAAGAAGTACTAGTGCGCTGTCACAGTTGGGTGTTGCAACTTCATCACTCATCCAAATGCAAGATTTGAGTGAGGATGAGAGTTGGAGTTTGTTTTTCTTCCATGCTTTTCCATACAGCGGAGGAGTTCTACCCATAAACATTGACCAAGAAATAGCGAGGCAGGTCTGCAAGGAATGTGGGGGGCTTCCCTTAGCCCTCAAAGTAATTGGGCATGCAATGGCAGGTATGGTTCAATCGGATGAATGGGAATTGGCACTCCAGAGGTTGCAGAATGATGTTTCAGGCGTGCTTCCGGACAAACTTTCAAGGAGCTTGAGATTAAGCTACGATGCTTTGGCTAACGTTCCCGGCTATGGTATTTCCTTGCAGTTGTGCTTCCTCTACCTTGCTGCTTTCTCAGAATACCATGTCATCGGAACTAGAATTTTTATTAAGTACTGGATTGGAGAAGGGTTGCTGGCTGGGACGAATGCTTTTAAAATTGGAGAGATGTATGTTAATTTGTTAGCAGACCGATGCCTTATTGAACCAGTCCAGAAGGATTATGACGGAAAAGTGGTCATTTTCAGGGTGCATAGTGTTTTGCACGATTTAGCACGCCAAATCGCTGAGAAGGAAGAAAACTGCTTCTTTTGTGCAGGCAGAGGTTTACAAGAGTTTCCAGCGGACAACTGTTCTGGACGCATCAGAATTTCATTGATGGACAACAGTTTGACTAGGGTTCCCAAGGCTTTCAGAGCCCCCTATATCCACTCCTTGTTACTACTTGAGAATCCTTCTTTGACAGAAATTCCAAAAGAGGTGATGGGGAGTATGACTGCTCTCAGGGTCCTCGATTTGTCAGTGACTACTATCCAATCGTTGCCAGAAAGCATAGGACATATGAAGAATTTAGTATGCCTCAGGTTATGGTCTGTGCCAATCAAGAGACTGCCCAAATCTATCTTTGCTCTCAAAAACCTTCAAATATTAGATCTTGGGGGATCTCATATTACACAACTTCCCTCCGGCATTTCCAAGTTGACTTCCCTAAAACATTTGAACCTTGATTCCTGTAAACATTTGCAGTGCCTGAATGGGATCTCGCACCTTACATCTCTGGAGTTCCTGAATGCAATTGGTTGTTCAAATTTAGGGTGGAGTAAGGGCAGAAAAAATCTACTTTCAATTCGTGAATTGGGCAGCCTAAACAAACTCCAAAGGTTGGGGCTTCGAAATAATGGTGAAATAATTGGAGAAGGAATGTTGGGAAACATGAAGGAGATGGAATATCTATACCTGTATCTCACAGGTATGGAAAGGCTACCCCATGACATGACTGCCATGTCGAAATTGAGGAAACTCTGGCTGAAATGTCCTCAATTACTTGAAATAGAAAATTCATTTTGTGAATTTCAACATCTGAGCTTCATTAGGTTGTTCCGATGTAAAAAGTTGGAACAACTACCTGCCTTGCACAAACTAGGGAGTCTAAAGCACCTACAGATTGTTGAGTGCCCCAACATAGAGAAGTTCCCTGAGGAAATTGGCAAGGTGGGAGGATTTCCTAACCTAGAAGTATTTTCAGTAGCTGGGGCGGACAAAATAGAGCAGCTGCCAATTGTGGAAGAAGGGGCACTACCTTCACTTAAAACATTGACAGTAATGAAGTGTGAGGCATTGCAGAGGTTACCACAGTGTTATTGGAACTTGAAGAGTGTAGAAAAGATAAGAGTTTATGGTTGTTCAAAAGCTCAACTTATCATGGCAGAGGAGAAAGACTTTATCAAGACAAAGAGCAAGGTGCAAACAATAACAATATCTACTACAGAAACAGAAGTATTAGAAAAGCGCTACAATGACATTTTTCTCAAGGAGAAACATTTTTATTATGGTGAATATTGGTGTAACGAGATGTTTCAGTTTTTGGATGAGATATATCTATTTCGTTTGTTTTGAGTTATATTATTCAAAATAAATGTATATTTGTCAATGGGTCCTAGGTATACTGGTGAAGTTGAAAGGTCCTTAATGAGCCCAGAGAGATCAAGTCTTGCTGAGTGCAAGACTCCAACCAGTATAAGGCTTGTGCTCTTGTACCGGGTAGGCTAAAACTACTTTATGGATGAAAAAAACCTCCAATAAAGAAAAATAATAAAATATTTCACAAGAAAAATTTATATATTATGTGTAATAATATGAATTGCACAATATATAATATTATGAGATAAAAGTTTGGCAAAAGTTATTTTGTTATTAGATTGTGGATCGCTTCCATTTTTTGTAATATTTTAAGCCTTCTCTTGTAAAAGGTTACCTCCGTTTTAATTGCATTCTTTGAACTCATTTTCTCTCCCATTATAGTTCACAATATTTTCCCTTACATTGGGATAACACAACTAAATATCTTCATCCCCCTCATTCTCTTTATCATCATTCCATTCATATATCTCATCTGCCTTAAATTTTTAAAAATTACCTTTAAGGACATTGCATTCACTAATAATTCTAACAACTCACTGAGGAGTTTGATCTTTCCTTTTTTCTATTGTAGTCTCCTCAACTAATCCTAGGATGTATGGATTTCGTCTATAAGGCAAGCTCCTACTCATGAAGTGGCTATTTATTCTAAAATCATATATGCTCAATCCAATTCTAAAGGCAAAGGTGAAGTAGCTAGTGGAATTTCCCTTGGTTCTCCAAGACCAAGCTAAAAAGTGAAATTGGCCACAACGTCTCTAATAAGTGCACACCCTATGAATGCGTTTCAGAAAAAGCCAGTAAGGACACTTCTTTAGGACATTCTATACAACCTTAGGTAGAGGGACACTTCTTTAGCATGCTCTACCTACTCGTGTTCATTTTTTCAGCTTACACTATTAACTTCTTAGATTCAAGATTTCATTATACAACACACAAATCAAGCAAGGCTTCTTCAATGGAATGTGTCCAACCTAGTCCCATAAATTGGGAGCTTTGACACTCTTGACTACATATTATTACTTTAAGCAATGCCTCCAAATTTTGTCCACAACTTTGGGATTTGACCACTCCAAGCCTCCTACACTCATCCCCTCTCCTACACAATCCAAGGGCCCATTTATCCAAAAGTCTGAAAATGATTCAAGGGAAAACTTCAAGAGCCTGAGAACAATTCAAGGGGCACTTTCTTTATAGAGACCAACAATGGATGCAAGAAGGCTTTCAACAAAAAAACATTTCTCAAAGCACTAACCAAATCAAAAGCATGGAAGAATGCAAACTCCACATTCTGAACAATATCTAATACAATGAAGCAACCTCCAAAAAAATCAATTTTAACAATGAAGCAACCTCCAAAAAAATTAAAAAATTAAAATTACGAATTCTGGATTCTAGAAATACACTTCTGCTCTAAAAATCCACCCAACATCATGGTTTCCCAAAAAATAGCAATTTTTTTAAAATTTGATAAAGTTGAGAATGTAATTTGACATATTTTCTTCAAAAATAAAAAATGCAAATTTACAAAATGCAAGAATACCCTTTTGACTTATTCCTACTCAATAACACTCTCTTCACATTTTCTTTCAATTTAATTTTTTTGTAAGAATTTTATTAGGAAAAATCACTTTCCAAAAATACTTTCTTACTATTTAAAATTCCCCGGCCAACAAAATCAATAAATACCTCCAAGAATCTTAAAACAATTACAAGATGAATCATTTTCCCTCTACAAGCAATCCAATCCATCCACCCAATTTTCAAGCAAATGCAATCCAATTATTTTTAAAGACGTTTTTTTATCAAAATTGCTCTCAATTATATCAATAATGAAAAGCAAACATTTTTCCCTTTACATTTGCTCACAATCATAGTTCCTAGACTTGTACTCATTGCGGACTCAGCAAGGCTAACCCGATTTGGGACTTGGAACTCGGCAAAGTAAAAAAACTCAAGAAATTTAAAGATTTTTAAGGAATTAAAACTTGTTCTATGCACCCTTTATTAAGTAAACCTTAAAAACACAATATAATCATCAAATAGAAGCTAATTTGATCACATACACAAGTTTACATCAATCACATAAGTATAAAATGTAAACACAAATCGTACCTTCAAGAAATAGCACACCTGATATATAAATATTCTCAAATATATAAAAAAACTCATGGAATATGAAATCCATAGCATCAAATGTTGCAGACAAATATCAAAACAAAAACTATGTCTACGGCTCAGTCGCTCAGAGGAGCAAGAATCCTCTAACGTAGGTCCTAGATGATATAGCAGCCATAATAATTTTTAAACTAGGAATATGCAAAGATTTGCAACAAGGGATATGTATCATGTAGATTTTTATGATCATGATATATCACTGACTTTTACTTGCTTAGACTAATACTTTGATGGGTGTTTGGAGGAACATCGAAACGAGGTTGAGGGTAGCACCCCTTGAGAGAGAGAGAGAGAGAGAGAGAGAGAGAGAGAGAGAGAGAGAGAGAGAGAGAGAGAGAGAGAGTGTNGAGAGAGAGAGAGAGAGAGAGAGAGAGAGAGAGAGAGAGAGAGAGAGAGAGAGAGAGAGAGAGAATGTTGATAGGAGCATGTTGATTATTGAAATTTGACTACGTTTGAAAAGTTATAAGACCTTCTAAAACCTAAAATTTGCATTGTAACTTCTAGAGATCTGAAACCCCTCTCAAACATCCTAACAATATTTACATGAAATATAACTTATAGTATAAGAAAGGAAAAACACATTGAAATGTTGTTATTTGAGTAGTACGTCCAGCCAGAGATCTGATCATCTTATCACATCCTTTTTCACTTCGGCGTCTCCTGCTTGCGGCACGAAGCACCCTCTCGGTCCTCCTCCTTTTGGACAAACCAGGCTTGTGAGACCNCTTATCACATCCTTTTTCACTTCGGCGTCTCCTGCTTGCGGCACGAAGCGCCCTCTCGGTCCTCCTCCTTTTGGACAAACCAGGCTTGTGAGACCTCGAAGAGATCGTAAAGATCGCACTCGGCTGCAACACTCCACCACCATTGTTACTCAGGGACGGCTCGGGGCTCCTTCTAGTCTCAGATCGTACCCTTCGGTGCTTGATTACTTCTCGCCCGAAATGAGCCTCTAGGCACTCTTCCTGGTTCTTTTGTTCTCTGTTTTCTATTTTCTGCTTTCTTATTATTGTTCTTTCCCCGGACACCGTTTGGTGCTCCTGTTGTTGGTTGTTTTGCTCTGTATGTTCCCAAACCCTTAGACCCTTGTTGGTCTCTTGTTGGACATTAATAATTTATCTTATCTTATCTTATCTTACCTTATCTTGACATGGATCTCCTATCTAATTACATATTTCTTCATTTTTTAGTCGATCTGCAAAATATCTTTCTTGTGCTTTTTTAATTTATTTGTTATAATATTATTGCAATTTTATCAACCTTATAATTTTTGACCCTGTTGTTTCTTTTTTTTGTATTGCATTCTTTTAAGATCCTTACAACTTTTAAAAGATCCTTCTATTATATTTATTTAACTCCTGTTGGAAAACCTCCTTTGTACTTGGAAGAAAAGTGCCTTTGTATTATAATATGTTGATTATTGAAATTTGACTAAATCTGAAAAGTTATAAGATCTTCTAAAACCTAGAATTCGCATTGTAACTCCTAGAGATCTGAAACCACTCTCAAACATCCTGACAATATAGACATGAAATATAACTTAAAGTAGTGTTTATTCTTTCTTATACTTAAATGTTACATTTCATGTATATATTCTACTGAATTAAAGAGAATGAGACTAACTTGAAGGCAAAGTTGGGGAGTTAAATGTTACATTTCATGCATATTCTAGAATCATATACCCAAAAAACATCAAAATTTAAAAAACTTAAACAGAAAAAAAAAAATCAGTTTTTGTCGAGTTTGAGCATCGAAACTCAGCAAGTTTTACGAGTCTTGCCCAAGAATCGGTTGTGTTTGAGTCCATTCCCCTTAGACTCACCGAGGGTCACCCAACTCGGGACTCAGCAAGTCTAGGAACTCACAATAATACAACTTTTTCTTTTCTTTCTCGTGTTCTTTCCCATTTATAGTCACTTAAATAATTCTCTGACATAGATAATTTAAAACACATAAATATAGAATCTATTCAACAATTAAATAAACCTTTTTGATATATCAATCAATTTTTTAGTTGATTCATTTTCCCATATTTAAATTCATTCTCTATATCAAACAAATTTATAATAGTATTAAAATACCTAAAACCCATGGGATCCGGAATAAAAATTCTACGAGATTCAACAACACAAGATTAATAAGATGGGACGACTAGTAATATTCATGTCAACAATCTCCACGCACCAAGCATTGGTCACACACTTATAACTATCATGCACACATACTGGCACTCGAAGGAGGTGCAAGGGTAACGTCGATAGTAAACTATTTGTAAGTTACTAAAGCTAGATGTATATTGTTATTTGTGTGCCTAATTGTGAATGTTGTGTAGTAAAGGAATGTATAAGTAGAAGGAAAAAAAATCGTGCTTTCATTTTGAATAGGAAACTATCTTTAGAACCTTCGAAGTTCTTAGTCCATCATATTATGGTTGGTTAATCCTCTTATTGTACTTTGTGAAATTACTAGTCATTCTTATATTTCCACCTTTTGATAGATCATTCCCAAATATGCTCGGAATGATCAAATTCAATTTCATTCTTATCATTATCTTCATGTGCCTTGTATGGCCAAGTTGCACAAGCATCCAACAAATATTATTGTTGTGTTTGATGATTTTTCCATGGGGGAACACTTACTTGTGAAGTATTTTCATTTATCCATTGTGGGATACTGGCACATATATTCACAACCTCTATATGGCTATATGTTACTTGTGCAACATTGTAAATGATTTGATTCACAATTGTTTCTAAATTGTCAATCTCCTTGGAAACAATCTCCACATTTGAATTTCCTTTTAGAACATATGTTTGAACATTTTGCACTATGTTGTTTTTGATAGATGTTCTTGATTTTATACTTTCTACCACAGTCCTAGTTTAATTCGGTGCTAATATAGTTTAATATATTAGCACATATATTCACAACCTTTGTATGAATAAAAGAAAGTTATATGTTACTTGTGCAACATCGTCATTGATCTGATTTATAGCTGTTTCTAAATTATCAATCTCCTTGGAAACAATCTCCACATTTGAATTTCCTTTTAGAACATATGTTTGAACATTTTGCACTATATTGCTTATGATAAATATTCTTGATTTTAAACTTTCTACCACAGTCCTAGTTTAATCGGGTTCTTCTTTGAGTTATCCATCTACACAAACACACATAGAAAACCCTTAACAAAAGTGCTAAAAAAGATGAGTTTTATTGAATACAATCAGAGAGATTCTCCAACATCGTCTAAGATTTGTTTGAAAGTTGTTTATCTTAATTGGACTGAGAATACTACTTCTACATCATCCTGAATAGAGAGAAAAACATGTTAGGATTAGAAGACAGAAATCTAATAGTTACATGTAAATATACCCAATAATGTAAAAGAATAAAGCACACAGAAGTAGATCAAGAAGACACAAATTTAACATGGTTCACCCAATCCTGAGCTACATCCACCAAATAGAGAGTCCAATATTATTATCCAGTAATTTCAACCGATTACAACCAGTCATCCCTTGCAGCTCAATACCACCGCAAAAGCTACAATACAACATCTTCACTCTTACAAGCCATAACTCTAACATCGTTTTTCTTATAGAAAAACCCTAACCCTAAAACTTTCTTAACATATCAACCTAGGGAAATGCTTGACCAGTCAACCTAGAAAAATGGTTGACGAGTCAAACCCAAAAAAAATGCTTGACGAGTTAACCCGAACCCCACGAATTGCAAAAAAGTGTACAGTACTTTCCTAATCAGTCACCACAAACCAACAATCTTCCACTTGGGGACTGATCAGGCTCCACACTAAAAAATCTTCCACTTGGATATTGATCTTGTAGCAATACCACTACCCATGTAGCTCCCACAGAAAGAAACACCTTGGACTCTTTTGTTTTGTGTTATTGTTTTAGTCATGAAGACCAACCGGACCTGAAGAGGAGTTCAGCTTTTCCCCTATCACTGCATTTGTAAACATATATGCTATATTTTCATAGGTATGTATCTTTTCCAACCTTAACCGTCCATTATCCAATATTGACCGAATGAAGTGATACCTCAATTGTATGTGTTTTGTCTTTGAATGCAAGGCAGGATTCCTGACAAGATGAATGGCACTCTGACTATCTATAAACAAATAATTATTAACCTGTGTTTTGCCAAATTCTGTAATGAACAAGTAGTAACGATATTCTACGAGTGACCTTCATTTGTTAATTGTGGATGATTCGTAATAGGCAAATGGGTTTTTAATTAGGCTATCCAACAACTGGGTTGTTTCTGTTTGTAAGTAGAAACTTCTCTATAATTTTTTATTAGAATCTATCTTCAGTTTTCCTTTTAAAGATCTTGAAATTAGCTTTGTTGGTGGGTGGGTATTGGTTTGTTTGTGGTGATGAAGACCTTAATATTTATGTATAGTCTTCTACGATAAATAAATGAATGGATCTAAATAGTCTGAGTATTATTACTCCAATCTAGGTTTTTTTTTCCTTATGGTATGATTCTTATGTTTTATAGTTAAAACGTAACAGGTACAAAGTTTTTAATGGCATCATGTACCAACTTCTTTGCATCGTATTCAGTTGTGCTTCTTAGGTGAACTGCTATGCATTGCATTGTCAGGAAGAAATAGGGAAGGAATAGAGACGAAATAGGAATTGGGTTGCTTGTAATCCAGGGAAAAAGTTATACGGTAGAGAGAAGATTAAAGTCAATAGGCTAGAGATTCATATATAGAGAAGTTGCATCAAGTGTTTTACTGTGCATCCTTGTTGGG
>MU228396.1:510438-558009 GCA_018584345.1 Thuja plicata | reverse complement strand
TCAAATTTAGGGTGGAGTAAGGGCAGAAAAAATCTACTTTCAATTCGTGAATTGGGCAGCCTAAACAAACTCCAAAGGTTGGGGCTTCGAAATAATGGTGAAATAATTGGAGAAGGAATGTTGGGAAGCATGAAGGAGATGGAATATCTATACCTGTATCTCACAGGTATGGAAAGGCTACCCCATGACATGACTGCCATGTCGAAATTGAGGAAACTCTGGCTCAAATGTCCTCAATTACTTGAAATAGGAAATTCATTTTGTGAATTTCAACATCTGAGCTTCATTAGGTTGTTCCGATGTAAAAAGTTGGAAACAACTACCTGCCTTGCACAAACTAGGGAGTCTAAAGCACCTACAGATTGTTGAGTGCCCCAACATAGAGAAGTTCCCTGAGGAAATTGGCAAGGTGGGAGGACTTCCTAAGCTAGAAGTATTTTCAGTAGCTGGGGCGGAGAAAATAGAGCAGCTGCCAATCGTGGAAGAAGGAGCACTACCTTCACTTAAAACATTGACAATAATGAAGTGTGAGGCATTGCAGAGGTTACCACAGTGTTATTGGAACTTGAAGAGTGTAGAAAAGGTAAGAGTTTATGGTTGTTCAAAAGTTCAACTTATCATGGCAGAGGAGAAAGACTTTATCAATACAAAGAGGAAGGTGCAAACAATAACAATATCTACCACAGAAACAGAAGTATTAGAAAAGCGCTACAATGACATTTTTCTTAAGAAAAAACATTTTTATTACGGTGAATATTGGTGTAATGAGATGTTTCAGTTTTTGGATGACATATATCTATTTCGTTTGTTTTGAGTTATATCATTCAAAATAAAAGTATATTTGTCAATGGCTTATGGGTATACTGGTAAAGTTGAAAGGTTCTTAATGAGTCCACAGAGATCAAGTCTTGTCCAGTGCAAGACTCCAACCAGCCAAAGGCTTGTGTTCCCTTATCGGATAGGCTAAAACGGCTTTTTGAATGAAAAAAATCTCCATAGAAAAAAATAATTATAT
The DNA here is from genome assembly GCA_018584345.1 of Thuja plicata. Taxonomy (NCBI): domain Eukaryota; kingdom Viridiplantae; phylum Streptophyta; class Pinopsida; order Cupressales; family Cupressaceae; genus Thuja; species Thuja plicata. The sequence goes on along the minus strand of MU228396.1, from coordinate 556,994 downwards.
ATTTTACAAGAAAATTATATATTATGTGTAATAATATGAATTTTACAATATATAATATTATGAGATAAAAGTTTGGCAGAAGTTATTAGATTGTGGATAGCTTCTATTGTTGTAATATTTTAAGCCTCATCTTGTGAAAGGTTACCTCCCTTTAGATTGCATTCTTTGAACTCATTTTCTCTCCCATTATAATTCACAATATTTTCCCTTTTGTTAGGATAACACAACTAAACATCTTCATCCCCTCATTCTCTTTATCATCATTCCAATCATATATCTCATCTGCCTTAAATTTTTAATAAATTACCTTTAAGGACATTCCATTCACTAATAATTCTAACAACTCACTTAGGAGTTTGATTTTTCCATTTTTTCTATTGTAGTCTCCTCAACTAATCCTAGGATGTATGGATTTCGTCTATAAGGCAAGCTCCTGCTCATAAAGTGACTATTTATTCTAACATCAGATATGCTCGATTCAATTCTAAAAGCAACGGTGGAGTATAAAGTGAAATTTCCCTTGGTTCTCCAAGACCATGCTAAAAAGTGAAATTGACCACAATGTCTCTAATAAGTGCACACCCTATGAATGCATTTCAAAAGAAGGCAATAACGACACTCCTTTATGACACTCTATACAATCTTAGGTAGAGGGACACTTGTTTAGCATGCTCTACCTACTCGTGTTCATGTTTTAGCTTACACTATTAACTTCTTAGATTCAAGATTTCATTATACAACACAAAAATCAAGCAAGGCTTCTTCAATGGAATGTGTCCAACCTAGTCCCATAAATTGGTAGCTTTGACACTCTTGATTACATATTATTACTTTAAGCAATGCCTCCAAATTTTATCCATAACTTTGGGATTTGACCACTCCAAGCCTTCTACACTCATCCCCTCCCCTACGCAATTCAAGGGTCCATTTATCCAAAAGTTTAAAAAGGATTCAAGGGAAAACTTCAAGAGCCTGAGAACAATTCAAGGGGCACTTTCTTTATAGAGACCAACAATGGATGCAAGAAGGTTTTCAACAAAAAAAAAATCCCAAATCAAAAGTATGGAAGAATGCAAGCCCCACATTATAAACAATATCCAATATAATGAAGCGACCTCCAAAAAAATCAAATTTTCACAATGAAGCAACCTCCAAAAAAATTAAATTTTCAAAATTACAAATTCTAGATTCTAGAAATACGCTTCTGCTCTAAAAATCCACCTTGTTCATCATGTTTTCCCAAAAAAAAAAATAGCAATTTTTTAAAATTTTGATAAATTTAAGAATGTAATTTTACATATTTTCTTCAAAAATTAAAAATGCAAATTTACAAAATGCAAGAATACCATTTTGACTTATCGTACTCACTAATAACACTCTCTTCACAATTTCTTTCAATTTTATTTTTTGGTAAGAATTAAAGTAGGAAAAATCACTTTCCAAAAATACTTTCTTACTAATTAAAATTCCCCGGCCAACAAAATCAATAAATACCTCTATGAATCTTAAAACAATTGCAAGATGAATCATTTTCCCTCTACAAGCAATTCAATCCATCCACCCAATTTTCAAGCAAATGGACTACAATTATTTTTAAAGAGGTTTTTTAACCAAATTTGCTCTCAATGATATCAATAATGAAAAGCAAAAAATTTTTTCCTTTTCATGTGCTCACAATCATAGTTCCTAGACTTGGACTGGCCGCGGACTCAGCAAGGCTAACTTGACTGGGGACTTGGGACTCGGCAAAGTGAAAAAAACTCAAGAAATTTAGATATTTTTAAGGATTTAAAATTTGTTTCATGCATCCTTTATTAAATAAACCTTAAAAACACAATAAAATCATCAAATAGAAGCTAATTTGATCACATACACAAGTTTACATCAATCAAATAAGTATAAACTGTAAACACAAATTGTAGCTTCAAGAAATAGCAGATCTCCACATGAGATCGGAGATCTGCACATGAAACCAAGACAGATCTCCACATGAGACTTGCCTGTTCCATAGTTTGAAACTTAAACACCATGCATGACATCCCATGATGAGAGGCAACCATATAATTTGACAAATAAAGATTGTAATGTATTCCTTTAGTAAATCTGTAACCATTTCTAAATGACATGCTAAAATCAGTTTATAAGTACACCAATATTTGTCTTTCTAAAATGTGCATTTCTTTGTGTGGGTATTTCAAGCAAAATGACGTGCAACACATTGCACCTATACTCTTAAGATTAGAGATTAACTCCTAAAAGTAAGCAACTCTCCTTCATGTGTCATTAAATTTACACAGATTTATTTTCCAAACTCGTCTAGCTACATTTATGCTTCTCTGATTTCAAACGGTCATATTAGCTCTCATAACATTTTGTCTTGTAATTACATAATTAACATTAATTATTGATTAATTTAAAAGAACGTGACAATAAATTAATGAGCCCTCTCATCAAAAGTGCCCCGTCAGTCGTTCAAAAAGCAGAGATCTCTAGATAATTAAAAAATGAACAATAACATGGCCTCTACCTTAGAAGAGGATATTCAAAGCCACCAATTACTACCTATTCAGACAAGAAATGCATAGGTAAAGTAAGCATTCTATTTAAAATAGAAATAGTTCATTATGACCTCACAACTTAAAGAGTAAAATCTAAGACAAGTGATGATTTCTTTATAATGCACGATTATTAGAGGCAATTCAACACTCACTTTGGACTTTTTTTTGAATATGCAGGGAATAATTCACAATATCAATATCAACATGCAGTAACCAGAATTTAGAGCTCTTCAAGCTATATAGCTTTATTCTTACAAAATTATAGCTACCAAATTATCACACAATCACAAGAAAATTTGAGATATCCTAGACTACAGATAAATAAAGTTTCTTAAGAGGTCAGAATATCTTATGCTTATTACAGCATATCTCAATGAACATTTATCTATGCATGTTCTTTATGGAATGAAGTAGCGCCATTTGCCCTTCGACAGAATCTTACTTAGTCCACCACATAAGGACATCCTTGCGCCGATGGATTTTCTTCTGCAACTGAAGCAGACCATAAAGCAAAGCCTCTGCAGTAGGAGGGCAACCTGGAACATATATATCTATAGGAACAATTCGATCACAGCCACGCACAACAGAATATGAATAGTGATAATAACCTCCACCATTTGCACAGCTGCCCATAGAAATAACCCAGCGTGGTTCTGGCATTTGATCATACACCCTGTAACAGAAAACAAATATACAGCATTTGATCATACACCCTTTAACAGAAAACAAATAGTCAGCAAAGCTAATTGGATACAAGATATAAGAGCTCTATTGGTAATGAATTTGGTGATTGTATACCTGTTTGTCAGGAGCATGCAAGATCTATATATTTTTCAACTTATCCATTTGTTTTTTAAGTAATGCTAACCATTTACAAATATTCTGCTTATATGAGCATCAACGTGAGACTAATATCATCTCCTTTTGACCCATCAAAAATAAAAACCGACCAAAAAAATATCATCTCCTTTTGACAAAACATGTTGAACTGGTTTCGGCTCCTTTCAAGCAATCTACCTTTTTTTCCTCATCTTCCACAAGCAATGACAGAAATGGAATGTAATTGATATTTAAGGTGGCATCTGAGGCATTGATAAATTTGGCCTCACGATTAGAGATAGATCTAGAAACACTTTTCAAGTGAAATAAAAATTTCTCATACCCAAGAACATATTCTCCAGAGATGAAAGAAATGTTTCCAAAATAAAATCCATGACTTATAAACAAGCATCCAAACAAAATCATCTAAGAATTCAAAAATTTGACTCATTAACTCCTTTCTATTTTTACTACATTTGATGAATGAAGTCTGAAAAGATAAAACATTTATGTGGTTAGCTCAAACAAAATCATCTAAGAATTCAAAAATTTGACTCATTAACTCCTTTCTATTTTTACTACATTTGATGTATGAAGTCTGAAAAGATAAAACATTTATGTGGTTAGCTCTTTCACAACCCTAAATGAGTTGAACCTTGGTTAAAAAGCAATAATGGCAGAGCAACTCGGTAATAACTAGAGACAGAGGCAATAAGACTTTGCTACAACTTTAACAAATGAAACAAAAGGGTAAAAGTGCATAGGAAATAAAGTTTTCTATGTGGTGTCCTACCAAATGGCATGTGCCAGGAAATGTTGAGGGGTACAGAGCTAGAACATTAAACATGTCTAAAACCATCTATGCCGCGTAAAACCATGCAAATCTCTATGCTGGGCATGTTGCATGAATGGCAAATTGTCATCTCAAGTGTGTGGGTGTGCACTATTGTGCATGTGCAACAAATGGGCAAGTGTAAAGTTGACCAATTTTATCTTGGTACAATTCTAATTTATATCAATTCAACAGTGTATCTAAAATATCCCACAAGGCTTACCAACATGGAATAGTGCATCTTCAATATCGCGAAGTGTCCTTTAGTCTTAGAATAGTGCACCTCCCAAATGTACCATTAGCTCAAACATGCTTGACAACCTATTCACCCTATGGGAAAGTGGTAAAGGCTTGTATGCAATCTTGGTCAACTAAGTATTTATGAATCCAACTTGGAGAAGTTGTCACCTTTCATGTCATTGTGATGTATATCTGCACAAGAAGGCAATTAAGATAACTCACAACTTGTTTTCATGTCTGTCCTTGTGTTAAACAACCAAATTGAATTGTTGCAAGTATGTCATCCACTTTATAGACTTGGGTTCTCCGATTTGCTTTTTTAATGGAAAAAAACTAAATGGAGGACCTTATATCAAAGTGAATGATAGTCTTATTCGCTAGAATTTAGTGTTATCATTGTTTATCGACTTATATGGGAACATACATTTTTTTCCTTAGCCAAAGTAGCATTGAATTGTATCACTATATGTTCCAGAGTTATGCAGCCACTTTTCCATGTTGGCCACACCAAGTTCATTATATATGCACTAATCTCAAACTCAAAAGTGTAGCGAGATGTGCATGTCCAATACTGGTGTTGCACAAAGAAGTTGCTTGAGCTCCTTCGAGGCTTGTTGTTGGGCAAGTGTCCACCAGAAATACTCTTACAACATGTGATTTGATTCAATGTCTAGAATGTGTGTGAAAAATCAAGGACAAATCTTTTGCAGATACTTGAAAGTCCAACAAAATTATTGTGGTCATGAAATTGTGGAAAGTTGACCACTCTTAAATAACTCTAAACTTTCCCAGATCTACTTATATGTCTAAGCACTCAATGATAGTCCAAGAGTTGTATATATGCAATGTCAATATACAATTGTTTAAGTTGGCTTGCAATTTGACTTGATGCAAGGTGTTTATGAGTGCAACATGTTGAACATGCTCCTCTTGAGTCTTCTTGAAGATGAAAATATCATCCAAGTGGACAACTGTATAAAGAAAGATTTGAAGATGTCATTCACTAAGCATATGAATGTAGTTGGTGAATTGTTCAAACCAAAATGCATAATAAACCATTAATCTAATCCCCCTTATGTCTTGAAAGTTATCTTCCCACCACCTTCAAGACTATCAAAAACATGATGATAACCAAACTTCATATCAATCTTATTGAATTAACGCACATCTCAAAGTTGGTCCAAAAGGTTGTCAATACACCACCACAAGGGATATCAATTCTTCATTGTAATATGCTTGAGTGCAGAATAGTCTATGCACAGATGTCATAAAACATTTTTTTAATGCAAGGACTATAGAACTACCACATAGAGAGAGTTTGGATTGATATTTCCTTGATTTATTAGCACTTGTACTAGGCACTAGATCTCATTGTTCGTAGGTCCAAGTCAATCTGATGGTTTACCATGAAATATGCTCACATACCTTTGAGTTCATTGAAGGCATTTGTATTGCTCTCGTAGTTGATCAATTTCTCATTGTTTAAAATTTTAAATGTGGTGTAAGGCGCTTGGCATATTACCAATATTGATTTACTCTAACATAGAAAACTAGAAGTGTAAATGATCAATAATATAGCTTTAAAATAAAATAAAATATGTCTGCCAAATTAAATAATGCTAAATACTCATAACTGATGTAGAAATGTAGTGTCTCGTGTTCATCCACCAAAGTTTGGAAGTGCACTGATGGAAACTAAAGAATTGGAATCATGATTATATGTTTCAAAGACACCTCTCGCACCTTAACTTAGTCCTGTGACAGATGCCTCACAACCTAAAACACCTGAGGTTGAAGAAACAAGCAGAAGAGATCGTTGGGGATGCACATGAATCACATTCAAAATCTAATATAACTTCCTCAATAACAAGAACCAGTGCAGAGTTAAGATTGCATCTAGAACCATGAGTTTGAAATGCAGACGCTGCTAACAGGGATCATGTAGAATTGAAAGAGACACAGAAACCAGAAAAACCATTAATTAAACTAATTGCAAGTAAGAAAGGAAATCGATAAAGACCAGTTAATCAAGGAGGAAAGAAGAAAAGTGATTAGGAAGAAATTGCTTGAATATTATATATAGGGAGCACTCCAAAGCAATTATTAAGGAAAAACAAACTGAAGTAAATTAGTTATGGATGGTCAACTAACCTAAGTAGAGTTGTTTCCTTGAGCAAGACAAGGTATATAAGGAAGGTAGATCTAGAAGGAACGGTATCAATAGTGAAGGAATGCTATGACATATTCCAAGTGAATCATACTGCCAAAGAGGACAAAGCCCCTCCAAGGTTCATAGATAAATTTTAAGGAATAAAACCCTTAGCTTCTCCTATCAAGTTAGTGGACAAAAACCTATAACTTGACCAGGAATTAGAAGCATTCATACAAAGGAAAATGTTGCAAATTAAAGGAAAAATCACAGCAGAAAACAAGGATAAGTTGTATTTTCCAAAATATTTCATAACGTTTGAATATTATAATAAAAACTACAATTTCAGATAAATTAATATTAATGAATATAATGCAATTATCATTGAGTTTGAATTATTGATTAAAAGGCAAAAATAAGAAATATTCTAGAACAAGACATTACAAGAAATGAAAAATCGAGGATTTACAAGTATAAAGATAGGGTTTTGTGGAAAAATGGGAATAATTTACAAGTTATTCAATAACCTATCTCACACGTCTTATTGAATAACTTGTAAGTTATTCCCCTTTTTCTGGGTTTAACCAGGTTTTTCAAAAATTCAACAAGCTAGTTTAATATCATTAAACATGTTTTATACCACTATGCAAACTCAAGTGTGTCTAAGGAAACCGTGAGCAAAACAAACTTCTCCATATGTATAATGTTAATGTTTTATACCAGGAATGACAAAGCAGCAAAACATGACAGAATAAAAAACAATAAGAAACTAATATTTATCCCGGAACACCCTCCAACGTGAGGGGAAAAACCCAGCCACACAAGAAATGATGCTTTATTGATAAAATAATAGAGGTTTGTATGCAATGCTTCAAACTGAATCAGTAATACATCTACTACATACAGAACCAGCAATATATTGCGAGACTAAGACCTAACCAATGCACAAGACAAAGAAATATAAAGAAGACTTGACTCCTCATCTTCGAAACTGAAGACTCTTTACATTCCAAGCACAAGTCTCTTCATTTCAAATGGATGTCTCTTCACATCTCCATTCAAGTCTTTTCAATTTCCAAATGCAAGACCCTTCGCATTTCTTGGACAAGTGATTCGCCTTTAGGAGAAAGATAACTCCTGACGCTATATAACATCAACACTCCCTCTTAACTAGGGAGGTATCTTTCCAGATTCTCATGTCATGGATTCTCTCAACATGACCCTCACAATGGCTACACCCATTGTGAGAAAACCAAAAACTTTATCACAAATTCTCTCAATGTGATAGCATCATGGTTTCACTCAACATGATGTTCACCATGGCTACTCCCATGTGTGAAATAAACACAAGCTCACATCACGGAGTCCCTCAATGTGATGTTGTCATGGAATCTCTCACATGACTTCCACCATGGCTACTCCCAGAGGGTGGATCCACCATAGCTACTCCCAAAGGTTGGAACAAGAGCTTTCACCTCAAACTTCACTCGCAGAGAAGAATGCATTAACAAGGGATTGCACCTCGAATTTCTCCCTCATGGAGAAGAACTTGTTAACAAGGGATTGCACCTCGAACTTCTCCCTCACAGAGAAGAACTCGTTAACAAGGGATTGCACCTTGAACTTCTCCCTCACAGAGAAGAACTTGTTAACAAGGGATTGCACCCTCACACAGAAGAACTCATTACATCACATAATAGGAACAACTGAATATTAAGACTCCCTCTCAATAGGGACAACATTCTCATTGCTTTGATTATCACAATAAAATAGAGCTGATTTCAATGTTTGACGAAACAAGGAGCTTTTGTAGTCACACTACTACATGAGCTTGCGGATCCTCTGCAAGGAGCATGGCACTCTCCATCTACCGCTCAAGCTCCCTCTAAATCTAATTTCCTCCTCTTAGAATAAACTGATCATAAGACAATCTAAATAGGTTCTTCTTCTTCAAGTGATGTTTCCAATAAAGAGCCACCAACTCAGCTCAGGTTGCAATCTCTCATCATCCCTATGCTCCTTGATCCGTCGTGCAAGCATATTAGAGAGATAAGAAATAGACTCAAACTAGATCCCAAAGAGAAATATACAGACTAATGCTAGAAGCATACATGATTCACTATTCCCAATTTTATTGCATGAATTAACTACATAAAATTCATGATCATATTCAAAGGTATAATCATACAATACTTATCTCTTTATTGTTGATCAAATTAGCAAAGCCCTTTCAGATTAGAAACAAAATCAGATGGGACTGCTTTGCAAGTGCAGCACATATGAAATCTGCCACTTCAACCTCTAACAAATGACTCCAAGCAATGTCTCAGAACTTCTGATTAGAATTTTCTTGATCCTCATGTGATGCCATAGCATTCGCAGATTGAACAAACAACCCATCAACAATTTCAGTGCTCTAAAACTCAAAACCTTCATAAGATCTCAAACTTCAATACTTCCAGATAACTCCAGCAATCTCTCCTCTTCCTTTTTTTCGGATGCCATGAAATGCTAGCTTAAACCCGCTCTGATACCATGTTAATGTTTTATACCAAGAATGAAAAAGCAGCAAAACATGACAGAATAAAGAACAATAAGATGCTAATATTTATCCTGGGAAAACCTTCCAACTTGAGGGGAAAAACCCAGCCACACAAGAAATGATGCTTTATTGATAAAATAATAGAGGTTTGTATACAACGCTTCAAACTGAGTCAGCAATGCATCTACTACATACAGAACCAGCAATATATTGTGAGACTAACACCTAACCAATGCACAAGACAAAGAAATATATAGAAGACTTGACTCCTCATCTTTGAAACTGAAGACTCTTTACATTCCAAGCACAAGTTTCTTCATTTCAAATGGATGTCTCTTCACATCTCCATTCAAGTCTTTTCAATTTCCAAATTCAAGACCCTTCGCATTTCTTGGACAAGTGATTCGCCTTCAGGAGAAAGATAACTCCCAACGCTATATAACATCAACACATAACAAGCTTAACGCATTGTTTTGTTGATATCAAACTACATTGCTCTAAAGATTCCAAGATGGTATGAGGTTGAAGAGACTATCATGCTCTCAAGCTTCCATTAGAGAAGACTTTGTTTCTAAATTGGCAGTGGTAATGCCAAATGCGTCCAAAAGGATTTGTCTGCTCTATATGCTAATACATGGCATTTTGATGGTATGTTTGCTTTCAACTAGAGATGGTGGAGGAAGTTAAGGGTGAAGTCAAAGCAGCAGATGAAAGTTCTCAAAAGTAGGCCAATCAATTGTTGTTGGTGGATTTTATGGTGGATAATGATACAATGAAGAGAATGGGGAGAGAATTATTGAACCTAAGGGCATTTTGTGCTAATATTGGCAAGGTATCAGTAGGTCTATCTCATGGTGATCCTGCTATTCCTATTTTCTATGGCAACAAAGTGCACAAATATCGAAAAAGGTCTTACATATTGTTTGATTCTTTTCCCTTGATCCTTCTATGGGTGATGAGCTTTCTCAATTCTCTAATGCCACTAGGATTGAGGACATGGTTATATGAGTTGTACCAGAGAAATCAGGGATAGGAAGGTTGGTTGTGTACAAAGTAGAAAGGTTTTTTGGCTAGTTTGGTTGCGGTGTGGTAGCAATGGTCTACAGTGTTTTTCATTTCTATATTTAGGCTATTGTTACATATGCTCACCTGTATCCTTTTTTTTGTTGTTTCTTTTGCTGACAACTATGATTGTTTTGCTCATGTTCATTGTAATATCATCCTTGTGTTTTTCATGGATTGGGGACCCAATCTATACCCCCACTAACTAATCTTTAATTCATATAGATGGGCATATCAAATTCATATGGCTATATATTTAACATTGCATGAGGAAAGTTATGCATCTGAAACATTCTTAGATTAAACTATTTGTGGAATTGGACTAAAGATTTAATGAATAAATCTCTTTGTATCCATTTTATTGGGCACGTTCTTTGACAAGAAGCGTGTGCACAATTAATAAATTGCATCCTATTCACACATTTATAATTTTAAAACAAATATAAAATTGATATTCACTGTGATTGTGAGGTGTCTAAATGGTGCTTGCACAATCATATAGATGTCCAAGAATTTGAGTCATTTTGTGTTTACAAACAAGTAAAACAACCTCCCAAAAGACAAAAATAGAGTTAAATGGACCAGGGAAAAAGCGGGCCTTCGAGCAATGGAATAATTTAAAGAACAACCTCACATTAGAGGACAGCATTAAATGTTTAAGAAAGAACTGCACCTGTGTTGATCACCTTCACTATGAAAAATATGTCATCTATGCATAACAATGTTTATTGGAACTTGGACATTTGTAAACTTGTGAACAAGGCATAACCAGTTCCCATATAATATTTGAATTTGGTGTTAAAGGTCACCTTTCCTATTTCAGACATCTCTACATTTGATAATTATACATGTTTATTAACAACACATTCTCATTTTTGCAAAAGCACATATTATTAAGAACTAGCCTATGCCATACACAACCTACTTGTTACTTTAATTATTTTCCCAACTAATAAAGCCTCTATTTAACGATTAATAAGGTATATTTTTATAAATCAAATACAGAAACAACCACTCAAGATGTACTGTTCATCAACCATACCTTAAAAATCTGCTACCTACTTAAATGCATTTTTCCATGTAATAAAAAGCTATCATTTACAATAAAATAAGGTATGCTGCATCCATCAAGGCTTAACCCAATAAATATACACTATTAGTCTAATGTTGTGCAGTTACTTGCAACATGCTAGATGAAATTTGTAAGTGCAACCTTTCAATCAAATCAGATCCACAAAAAACTTGCATTAGAAATTTCGAGGATGAAACTGTATAAACAAGATTTTCATTTAATTAATGAACAAGTTTGAGTAGTCACAATCAATATTGCATAGAATTTACAAAATTGTCAATCAAGCATCTGCATCTAACAAGGTATCTGAAACTCCATCATATAAATGACTACTGTGCCCACCAAACATTTAGCACAAAAATAAAGTAGCATATAATTCTACTATCGCACCTTTATGGTGCCATAAAAGTATTAATATGAATTTGAAATCAGTCAAGTTTGCAACCATACAAACAAGCTCTCCTAGTTACATCCAACATATCATAGACCTTGCAAAAATGTGAAACATCTTTTGATTACAAAATCTTAAAACTTGGTTCAAACCAATGTCTCAGGATGATGCATCCTCCCCTCAAAATTAACATCCTCGAGCCTTGGAGACTTTCAGGAAACACTCTCCCACTGGCCCAACAGGGAGGAGACAGCTCCAAGATGTTTCACTTAGAGAGTAGATGTTTCTGGGGCATCCCCTCTGGTGGGGATATTGAGTAGACATTGAGACACCCCTAAAACCTTGAGGAAACTCACCTACATCCCTTTAAAGTTTCTAAAAACAATGCCCACTCCCCACTCTTGAATGTTTGAAATAGTGATTTTTTTTTGGAAAAATGTGCTACTAGCCCTAACTTAAAAGTTTTGTTGGCTCTACTTGCACCCTAAACACTAAAAAAACCCCATAAAAAGAAATCCAGCCCTATTTTCAAATTGCTATCAAGTTTTCATTGAATTGAGAATGAACTATGAGTGTGAAAAAAATTGCTAGGGAGAGAGCAAAAGGAAGAACAAGTCTTCGTTGATCAACCATTCAACGAATTCATCAAGTCCTCAAGGTAAGCCTCAAGCCTCCACCTTTGACAACCATGCTACCCATCTATCTATTGTCCTAGATTTCTAGTTATTTTGCTGCTGAAAGGAAGTGGTCTACTTATCACTTCATCCAATCTATTAAGAGGAACAAGCTTACCTCTAGAAGGTGGAGAAGCTTGTAGTACATCGCATCTCGAGTCTCATTGACCGCAACATGTTTATGTACAAGGAGAATCCAGCAGCACTATGGGATGTAGAGCCAAACAAGCCAGCACAAGTTAATGATGATGCAGCAAAAATAGGTTTGTTGGTATTGATTTGGATGAGCTTGACCCCAAGCAGTTCAAGTGATGAGGAGTTTGGACAAACTCTGGGGATGATTAGAGGCATTAGGCCATTGGCCAATTGTATTTTGACCTAAGTTACCGGTTCGGGTTCGGGGACAGGTGTGGGTACGAAAACCCAATACATGGCTACGTGAAAAAAAAATTAGGGGTTTGGGTACGTGTGTGTGTATATGTATGTATATATATAGAAAAAAATAAGAGAAATATACAGAATTGTAAAACTAAATCATTTCATAGTATGATACTTGATCATTGATCAATGCCAAATGCCAAAGATAAATATTAAATGCCAATTGATAGTTGAAAAATATTTGAATAAGCCATATCATGTACCCACAATACCCACAGAAGTACCAGTACCGAGTGCATACCCGAACCCGGTTCGGGGCCTATTGGTACAAACCCAGTAACTGAGATTTTGACATTTTGAATATAATTAATTTTATACAAATGTTAGGCAATGTCTATTACACTATTCAGTGTAATGTGTTTATTTACAAGCATTTCAAAGGCTTTCGGGAAACATTCTCCCACAGAGTCCAACAGGGAGGAGACGTCCCCAAAATGTTTCCCTCAAAGAGTGGATGTTTCTCAGGCGTCCCCTCTCATAGGAGTATTGAGTCGACATTGAGAAACCCCTAAAACCTTGAGTAAAATCACCTAATTCCCTTGAAGAAAGTTTCTGAAAAATCTATGCCCATCCCCACTCTTGAATGGTCAAAAAAGTGACTTTATTGAAAAGGGGTTTTTTAACAAAGTGAGCTACTAACCCTAAGCCTAAAAGTTTTGATGGCCCCACTTTGCAGCCTAAACACTCAAAAACCTCATAAAAAGAAACCCCGCCCTAAAATCCAATCGCAATCAAGTTTTCATTGCATTAAGACTGAACAATGAGGGTGAAACGAAGTTGCTAGAGAGAGAGCAAGAAGAAAAACAAGCCTTCATCGAACAACCATTAAAAGCATTCATCAAGCCCTCAAAGTAAGCCTTAGGCTTCCTCCTTTGACAACCATGCTACCCATCTATCTATTGTCCTAGATTTTTAGTTCTTTTGTTGCCGAAAGAAGTGATCTACTTACCTCTAGAAGGTGATGAAGCTTGTAGTACATCGCATCTTGTGTCTCAGACCACAACATGCTTGTGTAATAGGAGAATTGAGCACCACAATGGGATGCAAAGCCAATGAGCCAGCCCATGATGATGACGCAGCACAAATAGGGTCGTTGGTATTGATTTGGAGGAGCTTGACCCCAATGATACCAGCAGTTCAAGTGATGAGAAGTTTGACGCAAACTTTGGAGATAATTAGAGGCATTAGGCCAATGGCCAAGTGTATTTTGACATTTTGAATATAATATATTTCCTACAAATATTTGGCATTGTCAATTTCACTATTCAATGTAATGTTTTTATTTACAAGCATTTCAAAGTCCACGTTGTTACTCTTTATATACTTTTTAATAACCAAATTTTTAAGTACTATATATTTGTCATGCTGTCCCCAACTCTAAGCCCTGGGTGACCCCATCCTCCCATTTTGAGACTCCATAGAAGTTAGAACTATGGTTAAAACACAGTTAACAAAGAACATTATTGTGGCTAAACCCTAAGCATAACAATACAGAAGCATTTAACTATCCCATGGTTACACCTTCATAAAACAACAAAAGAAATTGTTCTAGCACAATAAACAGGCAAACTTCCCTCGAGCTGGAGCCAATAACCAAAAATATTCTAAAATCCTATTTGTAATTTGCATTCCTGCAAAAGTAAGATTGATCCCATTTGGCATTTTGAGAACCATACACTTATCATTTCATGTCGTGCATCTATTAGGTTTTGATTGCCCTTATCCTATGCTAGATTGAAAAGTAATATAAAAAATGAGTAAGGTTTCCCTTTCAAGGCCATTTTGAAAAGTGCATTACAGGTTTTATGCCTCTGAACAGGCAAAGTGTGTAAGTTTATCAGGTTGCAGTATAGAAACCAGTCTCGACGTACTTCGAAAGTGCCACGTCCCTTTCTAGAACATTTCTAATTTATGCCCCGAAACAATATCCTTACTCAAAATGATAATGGCTTTGTCTAAAATTATGAATTTATTACAAGATTCAGATTATTTATTTATGGCATAATTCTGAAAATAAATCATATCATGATTTTCTGTTATAATTCTCCTTCAAACTATGATGATTTCCTCTTGTGTGCTTACTTTGAAAGTGCTTTCAGATCTGCCTGAATCAGGGGTTTTCATCCCTAACTCAGCAACCGCCATTGAAGGTTTTTGTCCTTAACTTGCTAAGAGAATTTAAGGGGTTTCATCCTTAAAACTCTTAATTTACCTTGGAGGGTTTTCGTCCCCTTTGGCTGTAATTCACTGGTAAACAGTCATAATATTTATTATGACAAAATTGATTAACTGATTGATGTCTTCTTGTCAAAGAAATTATCACCCTTTTATATCTTATTATTGGGGGAGTCGCAACTTTCCATATTTGAAGAAAGCACAACCCTTACTATTCAAAAACTGCCCTTTGGTAAACTTTAATTTAATTTTTATTTAATTTGCATGCTAGCACTCCCTTTTTTAATTTATAACATGGGTGCCATTTTTATTGCCTAGACTATGTTTTAGACCGCAACCTGCTATCTTTGGTGGGGCTTGACAATTCACCCTTCCCAAGATTGCTTGTCCTTGATCAAATTTACATTGGGATGATGAAAAAATTCTGCTCCTTCCCAAGTGGCATCCTCCATAGATAAATTCTTTTGTTTAACCAAATATTCCGAAATAACATTATTTCTTAACTTCTTTTCTCTCATGTCAATGATGGCTTTGGGTTCCAAAATTAATTTTCCCTCATCATCAAGTGGGGGCAACTCTGGACATGATGGAATATGTTAACCTGGCACCTTCTTGAGGTGAGATACATGAAAGATATCATTAATTCAACTGGTTGTTGGTAACTCCAATTCATAAGAAACTTCAGTAATCCTTCTTTTAGTCTTATAAGTTCCATAGAATCGTGACTTGAATTTTTCTACACCACTTCCCTTGAAGGAGGATTGTTTATAAGGTTGTAACTATAGGAAAACCAAGTCCCCAACTTCAAATGTTCTTTCAGATTTATAAAAGATCAACATACATCTTTTGTTGATATTGGGCGTGTTGTAAGTTTTCTTTGAGAGTATTTAAAATATCCACACTTCGTTGCACCAAGTCTCGTGCTCCACTGACTATGCCATCTGTAAGAAACAAATCTCCAAATAACATGGCCTCATAACCATATTATTAAAGTAATAATGTTATAGTTAGCTTGTAATGGTCATGTTAGTTGTTTAGTTTCTTTTTACTAAGTTTCCTTTCTTTGTTTGGGTTATGAAAAGATCTTGTAATTTTCTCTTTTCAAGGAGATTTCATCTCCTGGTAAATTAATTCAATTACCATTTCATGGTATCAGTGCAGAGGTTTATTTTTTGGCGAATTTTTATGAAAATAAAATTTGTGGAACATTTACCTATAACTTTGTAGAAAATTTTAGAAGTTTTTGATTGATTTTCTTAAAACAAAATTGTGGGATTTTTTTTAAATCAAGTGCGTTGGTTTCTGAAGAATTTTCTTATTGATTTTTCTTCATAAAATCAAGGGCTTTATTGAAGGATTTCAAACACTATCATAGGAATTCTTTTTCTCTGCCAAAATCATGATTTGCTGTTTGAGCACTGCATTTTTTAAGAAAAATCGCAGCATCATCTTCAAAATCAAGAGCTATGGCACTCAAATTTCTCTGTATAATCGTGTCGTGACCAGTCCAAGGTCCTTTTTGTATTTCTTGTGCAAAATTGCACAACAGTTTTTTCCCTACATGTCGAGATTTCTACAACCCGCGCGCCCACACAAGATGGTTCTTTGCTCCGACCTCAGTTTTTGATCGATTTTTCGATAAAAATTGACTGGAGGTTGTCTTCTAGTTTTTTGGCCTCCACTTCTATGCGTCTAGGGTTTTTTGGTCTGCACTTCTCTGTAATGTGACATTGTGGACACAGGTTGTCAACACGAGTTTTTCTAGGCATTCTTTTACTATACGTGAGGGTTTCCAAGTCGCGTGCAAAAGGGTTTTTTGTGATTCTTTCATCAAAAAGTTATGATTCTTGCTCCTAGTCCAAGGGAGCTAGGACTTTCAACTACAATTTTTGACAATTTTTTGCAAAAATCGTGTGATGTCCACTAGCACTTTGATTATTTTTGACAAATCAAAAGTTTTCATGTTTTCATTTACACCTAGGGATTTGTGCCAGCTAACTGCCTAGGGTTTGAATAATCTTTGATAGAAAAATTAGACCTTTTGCCAATTTATTCAATTAAAGCTTTAGTGAATTATGATTATCCTTCTCCTAAAGTTTGTTCTATTTCTACTCGCAATGATCTCCCTATTTGGGATGAACCACAGGACAATGATGTTGATTATTCTCTAGCCCATGAAACAACCTTGATAAAAGAAGATGATATTATGGTTGACATTTCTTCTCCTCTTTTTAGTGATCTTCCCTCTTGCAATAACACATTCATGCATGATGTTGACCCATCTCCTAAGATGTTCCCCCTTTATGAGGTTATTTTGGAGCAAGAGGAGGACATTATAAATACCTTTCTTAATATCACCTTACCTTCACTAAATGACATCCCTTTTAGAGATGAAGCATTGCTGGAAATCCCTAATCCCTAATCTAAAGATTGTTCTACTCATAAGGATACCTTGGAAGAAGAGGATAATATGATATATCATTACCACTTTCTTTGATGCTCTCCCTTCTAGAGATAAGACCTTGAACAAACAAGAACCTGATCAAGTGAATGTTGTCAATGTTTTGGGTGGTGAAAAGCCTAAGGTTGTTGCCCATCTTCGTCAAGATACTCCTCAACCTCCAAATTAACCAATCATTGTGGTAAAAGGTAAAGGTGCTCAACAACCTTATTATCATGTGGTTTCTCACACATATAACACAAGAAATAATAGACAACCTACCAATTCAGTTGTTCCTCCTCTTCCCGCTTCTCAACATGTGCTTGCTCTTGCACTTCGTTTCCCTCAAAATTTTGGAAAGGAATATGATTTAGTAGAACAACTTCATGCTACTCCTGCCAAGATATCCCTTTGGGAACTTCTTCAATCTTCATCAACATACCATGAAGCATTACAACAAGCCTTGAGAAACATGTTTGTTCCACCTCCTGTGCAAACTAATATAGCTTCTATATCGGAATGCATGAATGCGAGCAATAATAAAGCTCAATTAGTGTTTTCTCAAGATGAGTTACCTTCTAAAGAAATTCAAGATCAACACGATCTGATTATGGTTGTTGTCCTTATCAATGGTAATCTTATTCGAAGAACTTTAATTGATAATGGATCTGGTCTTAATGTGTGTAGCACTGATTTGTTGCATAAAATTTAGGTGGATACATCATTGATTAAACCTGAATCTATTTCTATTTGTGGCTTTGACAATGTTGATAAACCAACCTAAGGTATTATAACCTTACCCGTTAAAGTAGGAGCTATTCATGTCATGCCCAGTTAACTCACTTATAATCTTCTTTTAGGACGGCCATGGTTACGTGACATGCAAGTTGTTCCTTCAACACTTCATCACAAAGTGAAGTTCATCTATAATAATATCATCTATACCCTTGTCGCTAATGAATCACAAAGTTGCTTACAAACTTTATTTGATTGTCCATCCATTTCAACAAAACATACCTTCTCTTCCTAAAGATACTTCTTCTCCTGAGAGTTCCCTTTTAGAAGATGATTGGGGGTCATTAGACTTTGCGGCATCTTTTGTGGGATAATACAAAGTTTCTAAAGGGCCTACTGTGTCATTTGTCCAACCCAGTTCTCAAAATAATTTTCAACATGGTTAAGGATGCATGCAACAAAGTGTCGAGACTCGTGAGAAACCAACCTCACACTTGCCTCTTCAAGGGCTCAATTTCAAACCTCCTTTGTCTACATCCCTTCCCTTATCATCTAACACTCCTATGCCTAGCTTTAATCAAGAAAGCATTCTTCCTAACCTTCTTCGTGCTAAGTTGATTATTCGTCCTAAACGTAAGAAGAAGTATAGTCAAAACCTTGTGAATCTTCCATTTTACATGTATCATCAATATCATGACCACTCTACTAATGAATGTCAAGCTTTGTGTTACAAAATTCATAAACTCATTTATTATGACATCATTCACATAACATGTTACAATGAGTTGATTGTGATATTGATATCAAGATTCAATTGTGTAGTTTATATTTAGTCAAACTCATTGACCCATGTTTCATGAGTAGTGGTTCACAAGAACCCATCTCTCATGAGAATGAATGGAACACTTATCACTCAATGCATCTAGGTGATGCTCACAGAGGTGAAGTACCGGGACTTCCCGGGAGGTCACCCATCCCAGTACTATTCCAACTCGAGCACGCTTAACTACGGAGTTTCCTCCATAGTCAAGCCCACTCTGCTTGCAACCCCACATGGGTCAATGAGTTTGACTCAAAGAAACTATAGAGTTGAATCCTGATAGCAATATCACAATTTGACTTGTGGAAAATATCTCCTACTTACCAATGAGTTGATTTTCAATTATGATTACTTTCAATAACATTTAAGCTCCTATTAAGTTGTTCCATACTATGTGACATTGTTAGCCTCTCCATTGGGGGCTCATTGTCATTCATGGTGACAACTTCAAGTGTGATCATACTTTGCAAGTAACATAATAGTCCTCTTCAATCTTATCCTTGTCTCTACACTTGGGGGGCAAGGGTAGTATTTCAATATCTCATCCTTTATAAGGATTATTTTTCTTCTTGGATAGGTGGCATTTGTTTATCATGTGATATCCAATCTTACATAGAATTGTTTGTTTACATTAGGGATTCTCTCTTATACAAGAGGTATGTATCCTTGCTCATAACCTCTTCTCTGTTCACAATTGGGTATCCATGGTAAACAAATCCCTTTACTTGGGAGCTAAAAGTGTCCCATCCTTCCTCAAGAATCCCTTTACCTAGCAATGGTGAAGGTGTGAATTATTCCCTTCTTTTGGTCAATGATGCTTTTCACGATTTCTTCATCCTCTTTTCAGCATCCTTCAAAAGGATCCCCTTCTACTTGTCGCATGATATCTCTTTGCATTCGTCCCTTCCTTGAACTCATAGGAGATATGACCTCTTTGGCTTGGACTGGGTGTTGCTTGTGGGATACCTCCTTGGCGTTAAAGGTGCCTTATACTTGTTCCTCTTTTCCTTAAGATATCAAAATAGTTATATTTTGTCATCTTGGGGAGCGGGGGGGCATATATGGCTTCCTTATTGTAAATATTTTGATTACTTCAAGCATTTTAGGTAGAGTACACTAGCATAATACAATATGCTAGGGTCAGATGACTCTCTTTTACACACATTTTTAAGATTGGTTGAATAGCATAACACAATTTGCTAGACCATTTGACCTCTCCTTTTACATTTTCAAGATTGGTTGACTAGAATAACACAATTTGCTAGATCATTTGACCTATCCTTTTCATGGGTTGACTAGCATAACGCAAATTCCTAGATCATTCAACCTCTCATTTGCATAGATTTTTATGAGTTGACTAGCATGCGCTAGACCATCAACTCCCTATTTACATTTTTTCGATGGGTGGAACTAGCTAGACCACAAATTGCTAGACCATTCCCCCCTCTTTTCCTTCTCTCTCTCATGGATCATCTAGCACAACACAAATGGCTAGCTTGTGTCATCCATGGTTGTCTTTTCTCTCCTCCATGATTCCATAGCATAATGCACTTTGCTATTTGATTGGATTATGGAGTCTTGTCTTATCTTTGATGTGTGCTCTTGTTCTTCATTGCTCTTGTTCTTCACCAAGCATGATCCTAGCGGTTGAGACATTTTCTTCACTAAGGTCTCTTCAACTAGTTGACTTGGAATATTAGTAAGGTTTAGGCTTTTGTTTTTGTTTTGTGTCCTTGCACATGGTTGTACAAGTTAAGATCCTTGGTTTGGGGGCGTGTGTCCTTAAGCTTAGCGATATCTTATCTCTTTGCAATTTGCCCATGATCACATCTCTCTCTCACCCTCACTCTCTCTCTCTCTCTCTCTTCTACTTTACCATGAGCATGAGGTGGACTCATACTCCCATTAAAGTGAGGACTAAATGTATCTTCCTAAAAAGTTAGCACCTATAATTAGATGCTCAATTTAGCCCCATTTTAGCATGTATGTGTTCCCACATTGATTTCACACTCTCCTAACGCTCATCAAACCTTTAAATTAATATTATAAGTCCTGTGTTAATTCAAATTGACCAAAGATTGATGTGAGTCCTTATTTTAGGCGTGCTCCTTTGTTATTTCTCCAATTCCATCACTTATTAGCATACATACGCCCTATGTTACCATTTGTGGCCTTTGTACATCTTCTCGACCTCAAAATCAGTTGTGCCTCTTATTCCGGCATTTACCCTATCTCCTAACCTCCCATTTCAATTTTGGATCATTCTCCTAGGTACAGAACGCCCAGGGCATTATGTTCCTAGGAACACAACGCTCAAGGCGTTGTGTTTCCCCAAAATTTGGCTCAAATTCAAACTAGAGCCCCGTTGCAGTGTTTTGGGGGGGAATTAGATCTCATGGTCGGCCTATTTCAATTTTAAATCTTGAAATATTGTGAGAGGTATATAAGTGGTCTATCTCTCCTCATTTTGGTAAGGATCGAGATCTAAGGCTCTCTTCTACAATTTCGCATCCAATCACTCTCTTTCAAGGTCTTCAAGCATCCAAGTCTTCAAGCGTTCAAAGCATCATTCTTCTCTTTCATCAAGCATTGTGGCAAACTACAACATTCATGGTGCAAAATCTTGTCTTTCATGATTCCTTTGAGATTTTTGTGTGGAGTCAAGGGCCATTGCATTAACACTTGTGATTACATCAAAAGAAACATTGCGCCATCAAAGTACAAAGTAATTTATGATTCAGATCTAGCTTCTATTTCATATCAGCAATCTCTCCTTTATGCAATTTCATTTACATTTCAAGGTTGATTCCTAAATAGGGGTTTGACCAAGGCAAACCCCTTTCCACAACCTTTTCTCCGTTTTTTCTGTGTGCAGGAACAGGTGGCGCAATTATCGAAGCTATTCTAGAAAGTTCGGTACCTTTTGGAGCGACTGTAAAAGTTTTGGGCAAAATCACAGGGAACGCAACAAAAATTTGCAAATTGTTCCCGAGAACATAATGCCCAGTTTGTTCTGTACCCTGCATTGAGTGGTATGTACCCTACAAAATCACTTCAAATTTAAATTGCAGGTTAGTACAGCTTTTTGGGTCCCGTTTCAAGTCATTACAGGTGTCTATCTATTTTTCGTCAATCTGTATTTCCCAAATCTTGTCAATTTTGGTTATTTAGACTTCTATCTTGCATCATCATATCATTCCCTCAAATCCATCTCATCTTAATCATTATCACGAAGGATCATTGCACTCACTTAGCGCTTAAGTTCTACTTGAGCCTATCGGGTCATCTTCCTTCCAATTGTGCATTACGAAAAGGTGGACAAATCCCCCATGTGCCTTGCTTCCCTTTTCTTATTGTAGACATATGTTGGGTAGAATTGTAACTATATTCTCCAAGATGTAACCATTTGACCCAGGTTATTTGTTGCCTTGTGACATAGTTACACAAATACCCTTCAAGCCACTTATTTACAATTTCGATTTGCCCAATTGTTTGTGGGTAGTAGCTAGTGCTTGGGGTAAGTTCTGTTTCAGCCCACTAAAAGAGTTTCTACCAAAATATACTGAGGAATTTACTATCTTTATCACTTATAATGTTTCTAGTTAGTCATTGTAGTTTAAAGATTTCTCTAAAGAAAAGATCAGTTGCTTGTGGCATGAAATGAGCTTACTTAGACTATCTACTGAGACAAATATAGTCTTTTCCTTGTGCTTTCAAAAGCACCATCATGAAGTCCAATGAAATACTCTCCCATTCTTTATTTAATATTAGTAAGGGTTATAAAAAACCCGCTAGAAATGTTTTCTCTGTCTCGTTTCTTTGACAAACCATACAATCCCTAGTATGCTTGAAAAAATCACCTTTGAGGCCTTTCCAAGAGAACCTATTGCTCAATTTTTTGTATGTTTTATGATATACTTCATGAATCGCCAACAGAGTATGCCCTTAAAAATTCTTTCTTTATTTTGGATCCTAGAACGAGATATATTCAGTCTTTGTAAAGAATGAGCTCCTCCACCACCTTATACTTGGCTTTTAGTTTTCTTTCCAATATATCATTACCCAATGCAACCTCGGCATATTTAGCAAGTATCAAATTTTGTCAATCAGCAAAAATACTCATCATAAAGCACAAGTGAGGTCTTTGTGACAAAGCAACGACCACCATATTATTTTGTCCCTTCATTTACTCAATATTAAAATAATAAGCTTGGAACTTGCTAACCCACTCTTGTTGTCTATCATTTAAATACCTCATGTTCAAGAAGAAACTCGGACTATCACGGTCTTAACAATAAATTGTCCACAAACTAGGTATTGTCTAACCTTGGCTATGCATGCAAAATAGCTAGCATCTCTATGATAAATAGAATAAATATTTTCCACTTCCTTCAACTTGCAGCTCTGAAAAGTTATTAAATATTTATTTTGCATTAATAAAGCTTCAATACCTTCTCCTGAAGCATCACATTCTAATTCAAATGGAATAGAGAAATCTGGAACGGCTAATAGCAGACAAGAACTCATTATTTATTTAAGTTTTTCAAACGATATTTGACATTTGTGCCTCCTTGCTCCATGAAAAGGCATTTTTCCTAGATAATTTTTTGTTAATGGGGCAGCTAGCCTTGAAAATTCTTTGTCAAACCTTCCACAATAACTATAGATTCCTACAACTACCCTTAAATGTGTTACAGTCTTCAGTTGAGGCCAATCTACTATTGCTTTGATTTTCTCTTCATCTACACTAACTCCATGGTTCTTATGTCCTGGTTCTTCTTCTTCTCACCATTGCTCATCTCTAGGCAGGAAGGTGGGCTGTGTTATTTTAGGTGGTGATCCAAATGGAGTTCTATTGTAATTTACAAAATGATTCAAATTGACAACTCTTCCATGGGTTTGTGCAGGCCTAAGAGAACTGATTGTATTATTCATACTTTAAAGTGTTTGGAGAAGCAATTGTGTTGTTTGTTCTTGTCGCTACATATAAGCCTTCAATCCATTCTCTTAATCTACCACCCGATCACTGATTTTATTCCTTCCTCTACCTTTAATTTGGTTGCTAGTTTCTTGTAATGTTGCCTCTACTTTTTTCCTTTCTCTTTCCAAGGCCTGTAGATCTATTTGGCTCAACTGCATTAACTAACTTTTTAGATCCACAGGCTGGCAGGACTGCTGCTCTGATATCAATTGAAAATTCCCTTTCTAGGACATTTCTACTTTTTGTCCTAAAACAATAAACCTTACTCAAAATGATAATGACTTTATCTAGAATTATGAATCTATTATACTATTCAAATTAATGATTTATGACAAAATTCTGAAAATAAATCATATCATGATTTTCAGTTATACTTCTCCTTTAAACTGTGATGATCTCCTTTTGTACGTCTAGACTCTACTTTGAATGTGCTTTCAGATCTGCCTGAACTGAATCAGGAGTTTTCATCCCTAAGTGAGCAATGGCAATTAAGGGTTCTCATCCTTGACTTTAAGAGAATTTAAGAGGTTTTGTCCGTGAAATTCTTAATTTACCTGGGAAGGTTTTCATCCTCTTTGGCTGTGGTTCACTGATAAGCAGTCGTAATATTTATCCCCAAAATTGATTGATTGATTGATGTCCTCTCCTCAAGGAAATGATCCCCCTTTTATATCTTATCTTTGAGGGAGTCAACTTCCCATATTTGAAGGAGTCATAACCCTTCATATTCAAACGCTGGCCCTTGATTACTTTAATTTAAATCTCATGCTACCGCTCCTTTTTTTTCGTTATTACATGGGTGCTATTTTAATCACCAAGACTATGATTTAAGCGGCGACATGACAGAAAGGAATGCCTTAAGAACAGTTTTAAATGAAAATGGCACATTTATAATCACGCATCCTAATCTACACTCAACCACTTAAGGAAGGTTTGCAAACTTATCATGCTTAAAGAAGCTTTTGCAGATCGAGAAATAAAGAATTGTTGCAACTGTAGTGTGTGAGATATAAACCGCGGTTTCTTATAGGCTGCTTGATTCTTTGCTTTTCCTAGGCATTGTGCCTGATTCTATTTCGCCCACCTTCTTCTGGATAGTGTGTTTCACAGATTGAAAACTTACCATGTACTCACCAGAAAATATCATAGCCAAGTAACAAGCACATTTTCACATCTATGACAAGTTTGGCTGAGTTCATGAATTTAAGTACTTCTTTAATTTTGAGTTCTGCCATATTTTTGCCGAGTCACTGGCTCCGAGTCAAAATTTGATCTGACAAGTTTTGGGGCAAAGTTTTAAAACTTTAGGCTGTACACTGTTTCTATCATAATATAAACACTATTTAATCCCAAAAAAAAATGTATCTTAATATAAAAGTATAGCGTGAGAGCATACTTGCGAAGGGCAGGTGCCATCTTGTTGGTGAGAGTGCCAGCAACAATCATACAGTCGGACTGTCTAGGGCTGGGCCTGAAAATGATACCGAACCTGTCCAAGTCATAGCGTGCAGCCCCCGTGTGCATCATCTCCACTGCACAGCACGCCAGGCCGAACGTCATGGGCCACAGCGATCCCTTCCGAGCCCAGTTCACCAGCGCATCAATCTTCGATATTACGTATTCTGCGGCTGCCGGCTTCTGTGTAACCGCCGACAAAGAAGAAGAGGTCTGTCCTTCCGCCATACCTGCGGCTATTCCCGTGTGTAGTAGTCTAGAACCAGCAATCATTGATAACCCTGCGCTTCTCCGAACTAATGCCATTTCTCTCCTCTTGTCCCTGCAAAAACCCTAACACACCACGCCAATTAGGCATTGTGGATTCACAATTGAATACCTGCTCAATTCAACAGCACCTAATGCTCCAAATCTTCAAATATTGACATAATTCGAACTACCTATAAGAAATTAATCATCTGACATAGAGATCAGAGATTTGAATCCTCCGATTATCAAGGGGAAAAAATATACAATTCGGACATCAAGATCCTTGTGACATGGTGATTAATGTTTTACAGAAATTGTCGTTTTTCAAGGAGAATCACGATTTAGCCCTCCAAACAAAACATCTTGAATGACGTGCAACAAAGAAGACCATACATAACTCACCTGAGCTGCTCTGATAAAAAAAAATCGTCCTGAGCTGTGTGAATTAATGTTATGGGACGGAGGTTGAAAGAAGAAGAAACAAATGTAGCACAAGCCCAATAGAGGTGGAGGCGAATGGTTATATATATGGTTAGCTATGTATCAGACCAAATTATACTTGCATTCCTCATTTATCATTATCACACGCGGCCTCATTCTAATGCGACACATATATTCTTTGGTATGTCCAGGCCAACTTCAATAGATCATAAATGTCTTTTTCATTTTTACTTATGATTTTCCATCTACAAAAGTCTATAGGTCATAATTTGTAGGATACAAACTCATTTTAGCTATTCTTGAATGTGCCTATAGTGCCAATTAAAATTAAATCATACAAAAGTCACACTTCACTTCTGTTTTTTTTTTAATATTTATATTTTATAGTCTAGGTTTTAGTTGGTTGGATAGCCATAGGTCAATTCATGAATACAAGTCTTTGACTAAATCCTTTAAGAGTGAAGGATAAATTCTTTTTATGCTTTTCGCAAAAAATATATAATTTAGAATTGGAGTAAGTTAGACTGGAGCTTATTTGAAATTTGATGTGTTGTTTTTTATTTCTTAGATGTTGTAATTGAAATTTGTAAATTGAAATATAGAATTGATATGGGATTAAAAAAAATTGTAAATGAATCATAAGTTTTTGGATAAGAGCTTGAGTTTCTATCTAATTCACAAGATTTTCTTTGGTGTAGAATTTTAGCTACAAGACCTATTCACTATTAAGTGTATCTATGTGTGAGAAAGTGTGGTGCTAAAGAATGTCATTAGAAACTTGTTATGTCTAAAGAGATGTGTGTTTGACTTATTTGATCATAATTAGGGCAAAACTTTGATTTGATGTTGCTATGGCCAACTAAGAATGGATGTTGATATGGCCAATTGTTGTGTCTACCTCAAATTGAGATTGACATGTGTAATTTTATGGATTTTCAATAATCTATAATGTGAGAAAAAAAAAAGTCATGGGATGGTGTGCTTGATGCATAGCTCTATATAAGAAATTTGAAACTATCAATGCTCATGTTGTTAGGTAACAATCATATCCTAGAATTATCAACTTTGAAAATGATAATTTTGAAATTAGAGAATTGGATCATGTTGGATCATGTCAACAATCCAATCTAAGGAACTATAAATTCCCAAAACCGAATAGATTGACATGGAATGTTTGATAATGACTAAGAATCCTTAACAATCTTAAGTGGCATTTATGAAAATAAATATGTAGTATTTGATGTGTATATAGTGTTTCTTGTGTGAATGATTTGCTTTATTATTTTTTATTGTGGATTTGAATATAGTTAGCCTAAATCCTTTATATGTAGATTAGTGATTATATTTTATTTTACATATTAAGGTGTGAAAGATGTATTTTCATGATTAACAATACCTTCAGCTTGAAGCACGATATTGATAGGATAAGATTTTAGATTTTATGCTTGAGTTTTATACATCCACCCCTAATATGTCAATGTATCTTATGATAATAAAAAGATAACTAAGATTAAAATAATGTGGGGCATCTTTCAGTGTGTCAATTAGTTTAATGATAAGTAAGGTGATAAATTGGTTTTGTAAAAGACGTCCTAGCGCTACATGTGGACGATATGTCAATCTAATGAACTTTCTAAATTCTTTTGGTTTTTATTGAATGTTGTTGATAAAAGAATCATTGATTGCATTGCAATTTTACTTGAACCCACCCTTGTTGCTCATATGGTCTAAATTTGACTTTGTTTAAAACTTATGGGAGTGGGGAGGGCTAGAGAAAGTAGATTAATTTCTAACAATAGAAGATCATAATTCAACACATACTAACACATAATTGAAAAAATGAACAATGGTTATTAAAAGATATTTTTTCCTAAATTACATTGTACGAGACTATTTGTTATTAACATTAAAGCTCAAGTTTGATGGTAAATTATTACTTATTTAATGTGATCCTTCTTTACATTGTGTTAATTGCACAAATATCACTTAAGGCTCACTGTTGTGTTGAAAATGTGTAATAAAGCTACCATATAAGTCTCCAAAAAAATCAATTAAAGTATGGGATAAAGAATCAAACCAAGTAAATGTGTAATCCTTTAAGCTTCATGAAAATTAATTATTAAATCAATTTATCGGGATAAGGTCTTGTACACCTTGCATAATGTTTATAGTGTTTATTTTATTACTATGTGTGTGGTGTACCTAGGGTAACCTTGATGAGCGTACAGTACTAGGAGTAAACATTCTTGGGGCCACTTTATGTGTTGTATTGTAACATTGTAAATATATTTAATGTGTATCTCACATTGAGGAGTGTATTTAATTTATTATTAGAGAAACATGAATAATATTAAAACTTAAAGTACCCAATATTAAATGTGTGATCAATGGTTTTATGAACTTGTAGTTTTGAGCCATGGTTTTACTTTACCACTTGGTTACATTCATGTGAGCTTGATTCTATATAAGAAAGAAAATGTTTAGTGGTTAAGGTTGGCAAATTGAGTGGGTTTTTGTTTTGAGTCTTTTGGAAGATTGCATGTGTGAAGCATGGCATGGGATGTGTGGATTCATGCTTGGATACATGGAGGATGGATGGGAGAGGCTTGATGTTTCAAAAGATTCATTGTAACTATGTAAGTGCTTTGTATTGCTTTATTGTTGAATAATAAGATGGAGAATGAATACTTTTGGAGGTTGGGTTTGATGAGTCTCTAAAATGGTGTCTTTTTAGTTGTCTTGGCTTAAACTTTATCAGACTTTATGTGTTTAACATTATACATTTGGACATATTTTAATACCTTATATATATTATGTTGTGTGATATTTATGGTTATTTATGATAGCATAATGTTATAAATGGGAATAATGTGTATGGATACATGCTTCTTAGAATTAGCATACAACTTCAAGAATTAGCATCTGACCTTTAGCCAAGCCAGGAGATGTCTCTTTTGCAGTTGTGTGGAAGAAGTCAAAGGCATTGGTCGGTGTGGTTGTCCACATCCTTGCTACCTTTTTCATGAAGATCTAACACATAAGAAAACTGGAGAATTTGTAGAACTTATAGTATGGTCAATTGTTACTTTTATTTAGACCCTGCATTATCTCATATTTTGTATGTTGAGAGTATGAGTTCCAGTAGTACTGAAGTACTATTGATTAGTTTGAATTTTTTAATTCTTAGTTTAGTCAAAGAATAAGTCAACCTAGTTTTAGTATTAGTGACATTTGTTTAATAGAAACTTAATTGCTACCATGACCACTCTCTCTTGGGCTGTCTATAAAGTCCAAATCTATCAAGAGTTGTGAATGTTTGTACCATGTTGGATTCTACCTAGATTACAGAGGTAGGAGTTAGAATTTATTTTTTGGTATCATATACTATTGTCTATCAATAAAGGTGAATGATTGGATGTTAAGGTGGGTTCAAGCAAGGGCCACTTGAAGTGAAGTAATTCTCCCTACATAGAATGAATTAGATTAGATTCATTTATTAGAGTAGCATCTAATTTGTTAATATTTGGTGATTACTTATAACACAATTAGAACATTAATTAATTTAAGTGTTGTTTTGATTATGTTGTCACATTACGTACTATTGTAATTTTGTTATTATATGGTATTGATTTGCATAACACTAAATAGAAAGATAAATTTATTTTCAACGGACAATTATTTTTCCTGTAGCCACTACTATGAGACAAGACCCATATTTCAACATTATCTCAATTTAATTTAATTGGTGTTTCCTAATTTAGATTATTGCATGAATTAGTAGGTGAAATAGGGACCCTTTTTGTACGTGCGGTGCTAGCATCATCCAAATATACACGTCCCTAGTCAATAATTAAATGAGTTTTCCTAGAAGAAAAGGTTACTCAATTCAGTATTAGTTGCCTCATTAGGAGCCCACATTGAATCATTTACACCAAACAATAACATATAGTGAAGACTAGTTAGGGTTTTTCCCTTGTGGGGATTTTCCTAAGGTATATCATGTGTTATTTTATGGCTTGTCTATTTGATCTTGGCATAATAGTTATTCTATAAGCTTGTATGCATGATTTTCTCTCGTGGGTTATGTAGGAAATATATTAAATGAAACTAGGGATGGTGCATTATTTCTTAGCATGTGGTATTAGAAATTTGATGGTTGAATTTTGAGTTATAACCCTAGTTTGAGCGGACAAGGTACAAAGTTGAAACCATGGTTGTGTATGCAAGATTTGAGACATTACAAGATATGGAACACATTTACAAGCTATTTTATTACAGATATAAGAGATTTAGTTTTTTGGTTATGATGGTTTATTTGTCGATCTAGGGTTTGAGAAAAAAATGGGTCAAGGGTTTCCTCAAATGGGAATTCATATGAGGGTTTTGTAGGAGAAAAAAAATGTGTGGCCTCTTGAGGCAAAATGGGTCTCGTCATTGGATCTAGGTTGGTTGAGAGGTACATTTTGACATAATTTTCTCTATTTGGCCAAAGTTTAAAAAAAATGTTAGCCCTAGCTTGGCCTTTTAACCAAGAGTATTTGCAATTAAAAAAAGCTCATGTCGGGCTTTAGAATAATTCCTACAGATAATATCGAGGAATAAACAAAGAGTTGAAATTTTACATAAGTTTTACAAAAAATTATCTACTTTGAATACCAATATAGATTATTGAAAAGCGTTGATAAGCCATATTTGACCAATAAGAAACATGCAAAACACATGGTTTTGATAAGCCATATTGGCACGGGCCTTACATTACTACTATAAAAAACAAGGAAAAAGCATATGAGAAGCTTCTCCTTCCTTAAAAAATTATCCGACCGTCTTTGTAAAAGGAGTTAATCGAATACCATTGGTAGTATATAGGAACCACAGGAACATTGTAGAAAAACCCACTGAGATAGTCACAAAACCAAAGAAAATAGTTGAAGGGAAGAACCAAAGAAGCATTGAAGTAGATGTTGCAGGATTGGTTGATGTCGAGGAAGAATTCTTGGAAACTCCTGCAATAATAGCTAGGGTAATATGATTTTGACCATGCCGAAAAGGGATCATGGATTGGGTTAAAAAAGTTTGGGGCTCAAACCTATATATCAATTTCCCATTGAAGAACATATTTGTAGTAGCCATGGGGATGGAAAGTGATAGAAATAAGATCGTGGATGCACCCCTTTGGCAATTTCAAGATCAACTAGTTTATGTACAAAAGTGGGAGAGGAACTTTGACTGCATTGTGGCAAAATTTATAGAAAGGGCATTTTGGCTCCGCCTAAAGAACTTGCCCTTAGAATACTGGTCTATAGATTGCCTATGTTTATTAGGAGCTAAATTGGGGAAAGTACTTAGATGGGATTTAGAGAGGAATGACACGATACTATTTGTACGAATCAATATTGTCTCAATCAAGGTCGTTCCTAAACAAATTCTTCTCAAAAATAGTGTTGGGGTATGGAAGTAGAATGTAGAAATAAAAGAACCCAAATTTTATTGTCTTAATTGTAATAATAAAAAAATATTCAACAATTAGATTCCCTATAGAGAATGAAAGGGAAATAACAATAAAATAATATGAAGAGGGTTTATAAGTGTAAGGAGAACAAGAAATGAAATAGGAGTAATAGCCTTGATTTTCACAAGCAGATAGAGAGTCAAAACCCTAATCACACCGGGAGTAGGAAGGATGTCACAAGAATAGAAGAAATAAACAAAGAAAATAATAGCACAAAAGAGAAAAAGGAAGTATGGGAAGCAATATCCCAACAAGCACATTGGAAAAAAAAGGAGGAGGTGGCAATAATGGCAGGGCTACAAAGTATGAATAAACAAACCCTAAAAAGAAGAATGATAACATCCTCAAGAGGTATTTAAAGGAAACTTAGAAGAGACACTCGAACGCCCCAGAGAAACATATACAATGTGGAGGAAGACACGGAGGAGCAACTTGGGGAGTGTATAATGGGTCGGGAACCATTAGAGATAGAAGAAGAAGTTGTGCATGCAAAGATGAAAGATTGAATGGAGGAAAATGATAGAGAGTAGGAGAAGACGCCTATTAAAGCTAATGGAGAATTCAAATATTTAGAAGATGAAATATAAGACTTAAAAGAGGATCATTTGGATGAGTTAGTTATTATGGAGCCCTAATGTATTAGCTAGACATATGCAAATACCCTTAGTTGTGGCTCATATAGGAAAGGTAAAGGAAGGAAATCAAATAAGCGAAAAAGGGAGAAAGAAGCACTCTGAAGGGATCAATCATCTATCAAGACTTATATAATGATATCAACTACCAAGGGATGTAACCCCTCCCTTAGGAAATAATGAGGATCCTAACATGGAATGTCAGGGGTTTCAATGCCCTTAAGAAAAGGTGCTTAGTATAGCATTACCTGAAGATAACACCAACAAACATTTTGCTCATACAAGAATCCAAATTAAACAGCAAGGAGGGAGATCAATTTCTCAATCACTACAAATATTGGGATGAAAGATTTTTAGAGGCAATCAAAGACTTAGGAGGTATGGGTATTATATCGCAGTCGAAACAAGTATAGTGTACTTGTTATGTATCAAATTTGTACCCTATTAAACTCAAAAGTTTAACAACATGGCATAACATGGGAATCACTTATGCATGCGGGATATGCAAGACTTGAAGTGAAACCTTTGGATTCTAGGCCGGTTCCTATTGGATAATCACCTATTTAGCTCAAAACTAAACTAAGACTTAGAAGGGAAAGGGATAGTGAAAACTGGAAATAAAATGAAATATTTAAACTCTTTGTCTTACTAGGTGATGCACCAAACTGTTATGAATCACAATCACAAATGACTAAGTATCAATCACAAATGACTATGTATCAGTTTTACACTATCTGATTTTGGGAAAAGTATAAATTTTTTGTATATGCTTGCATAAATATTTCATAGTAAGATTTTTGAATGAAAACTATTAAGGAGAATATCTTTCTCACTTAACCATTTCAAAACATAAAACACAAACTAAAACCTGCAAACAAATATACACTCCTACAAATAGGTACTCAGATCAGACAAGATAACATGGAATAACAAAATTCACTAATCACCTTTATCAATCACCTATAGTGCACATAGATATGCAAAAAGAAAAGAAGACTAAAAGGACTCAGATAATGTTTTGCTCCAAAAGTTCAGACACTTTCAATTGTGCTCCAAAAGAGTTACATATTCATACAAAAGTTCTCCAAAGGACAAAACTGTCACGAAGAAAGCATCCCCTGCATAATCCGAACTAACTCAAAAATGAGCCAAGTAGAAGCATTTATGTTTCAACATGAAACAACTCCATGAAAATAGCACCTGAATCCTTGGGGTTAGATTCAACATGAAAAGCTACTTTTAAGTTCCTGAAAGGTCTCTAAAGCACATGGGAAAAATGAAAAATTCAAGCCACCTAAACCTTTTACCATTAAGGTCCCCCAAAATGCTCCAACTCCCCTAGATATGGGTCAAACAGCTCCTAGATGCTCTCTCCTTGTCTCTCCACCCAAAAATTCTCCCAAGAAAAGGTCTTTAAGGCCATTAAAGAATTTGTATCCCTCCAACCCTCATTATTATTGCTTTTCCTCTAAAAGATTTTAATAATTATTAATTGATTTATAAAATGTATCAATTAATAATTATTAAATTACAAAAATTTCCAATGAAAAGCAACAATAAAAAACAAAATATTTTTTTACTTAATAATATAATCATATATTAAGGAAATATACTAATGAAATATATCATTATATTATTAAGTAACAAACAAAGATGTATTTTCATGCCACCAAAATGGCATTGCAGCAGATTTCAAAACATATTGCAATATGTTAAAGGGCGACATAAACCCCGATCCCTAAAACACTTTTACATCATACTTAGTATATTTTCGATTGTTGCTTCAAGAGCGAGGGTTTTGGAAACCCTAAGCCGCAACCATTGGAGAAGATGTGCAGGCTTTTTCTGCCCGCGCCGCCATTGGAAGGGTTTCTAGAGGAATTTGATCGCGGATATTTGAAGGTCTTTTGAAGCTTTGCTTTGCAGATCTGGACCACTTATGTAGGCCGCAAGCTTTACTTATGTAGGCCGCAAGCTTTCACAGGTAATTTCATGTGCATACACTTTGAAATACAATCTAGTAGAGTTAGTAACCAAGAAGCTCATGAAAGCACAAAAACTTCCCGTGACTTATTATAAAGCTTCAGAAACAAAGATTGAATATACATGCATTTCAAAGACTGCAACGTATACTACACCTTAAACGAACAAAAATATAAGATAAAGGAAACGCAAAGACTACAAGTTATTTCTATCTTGAGTGTATAGTAGCTCAAAGACTACAATATTAAATTTAAAAATATAACATTAACTCTAAACGTAATGAGTAGCTTAAAGACTAAAATAATAAGTTTAAATCCCTTGTAGATTACACCAAAATACTCACAATCAACCCCAGACAATATCACCGCATAATAGTTTGTTCCAACACAAAGATTGAAAGCAACTTGCCTCTTTTATTGATTGCATATTGATTTACATATATAATCAAAGTTTTAGAGTACTTCCCAAACTAGAGTAATTTTGTTGCATTTCCAAAAGATAAGATATTCACAATGAGTGCCTTCATATATATAGAGAGAAGAGGCCATGTGAAAGAGGAGGGAGAGATACAACTAACTTGAACTTATTCTAGGTAATATCTCTAATCTATTTTGTATTTAATGTGATCACATGTAATTACATTTTTCAACTTTACATGTAATGTGTCAAAACAAAAATACATAATGCACGATTGAAAATAAACTAAGTGTCTAGAGACATGACTTGTCTCTAACACTCTTCGCCAATGGAGTCTTCAAGTCTTCACTTGGTATCACATGCTTTTGAATCTTTAGGTCCCGAAATGTGGACGATTGTTAGGATTAAAAGACATAAATCTAACAGTTACATGCAAATATAACCAATACTACAAAGGAATAAAACACACATAAGTAGAACAAGAAGACACAGATTTAACGTGGTTCACCCAATCCTGGACTACATCCACCAAACAGAGAGTCCAATATTATTATCCAGTAATTTCAATAGATTACAACCGGCGATCCCTTACAACTCAATACCACTGCAAATGCTACAATACTTCTTCACTCTAACCAACCATAACCCTAACACCTTTTTTCTTATAGAAAAACCCTAACCCTAAAGCTTGCTTGATGGGTCAACCTAGGGAAATGGTTGACGATTCAATGCAAAAAAATGCAAAAAAAGTGTATAGTACTTGCCTGATCAGTCACCACAAATCAGCAATGATGACATATGAAATGGAGTTGTTACAATGGTTTATGAATATTCCCAAAGTTGGACAATCAATCAAAAAAACCACATGAAGATAAAGGAAAACCCACAAAATGAAAAGAAGGGGTCAAAATTGACTAAGTATAAGATGAGTTGCAATTTAGATCTTAAAACCTGAATTTCATCTTCGTGCTAAAGGATTCAACATGTAATTAGGTCATAATACCCTGATTGCATATGTGTAAGACAAAAGGTATGCAATCGAGTCTTAGAAACCCGAATGGATAAGTGCCAAGTGAGAAGGATATGTAGGTTGCGGTCTTTTAAGACCCACCCTACATTTGTGTAGTGTGAAGACATGTTGGTCACGTCTTGATACCTAACCTACAATTAGGCGCAATGTATAGTTGTAATCGAGTCTTAGAGACCCGATTATATATTGGTCAATGTAGGGTAGTGACTTGCAATCAGGTCCTAGATACTTGATTGCATATGATATGCAACATGACACGTAATAATTCCTTGGAGACCTGATTACTATTGGTCAATATAAATTAAAAAATATGTTGGTTGGGCCTTAGGACCCATCCAACGTTTTAAATTGCCTAGAAGCCCACAATCAAGTCTTAAAGACCCAATTACACTTGTCAATTCCAAGGAACTTATCATCAGGTTTTAAAGACTTGATAACATGTACAATGTAACAGGTAAGGTGGCTCTCATAACCCAAAGTGCACCTCTAACCCATTGTGCAAATCTTGTAATCAGGTCCTAGAGACCTAATTCAAAACCCCAATTACATATACAAGGTTGACGAAAAATACTTATAAATTAGAAATGGGTTTAGATTCACAACTTTGTACCCATGAAGACAATACAAGAGGGTTCCAATGTCCTTGAAAAATATTCCTAAGACCTTGAATGAGAAAATGATGTAGGGTTATCCATAATTTTTAGCTTACTCAAATTGGAGATAATAGTATCAATAATGGTAAGATAGTTGAAACCTACAACACCAATTGGTTGAAGAAGACTACAAATGCCACTTAAGATTCAATGTTAGAACCATTGGAAAGTGAGGCACAAGACAATGATTTCCCAACTCGATCTTGTAGTTGTAGAAGGAAGTGTTGGGAAACTAGTGCCAATCCTTTCACCGTAGATTAACTAAGGGGATGCCTACTTTATGAAGCATATTTAGAGGTCGTAATGATATGAAGATGTAAAAAATCTGTCAATCTTTCCAAATGAGGCAAAATCAGGCTTAAATATCTTTTTAAGAATGAAGATTCATGGTAGCTCTAGAAAAAAGATCATGAGGAGTGTGAATGCTACACTTATGAAAGTGCAGAGCACAAACACTAAGGATACGTGCCAAAGGAAGCCAAGGTTTGACAACTTCCTAGGCCCATGATATACTTTTAACAACAAAAGTGCCTTGAATGTGCACTACATATTTCATGACGAGAAGATTTTAAAACAACCCTCTTATGATTTTAATTGAAAAAAATAAATTTGCCAAGACTTTCTTTTTAAATATGACTAGAAAATATTTAATTAATTTTTTTCTACTATTGCCAAAAGAGGGGCAAATTATTTATCAAAATTCATCATCCAGCCAACCCAAATCCAATGGTGAGGTCCATTTTTTTTCCAGGGAGGACAATTTTGAAAACTCCCCCAAAAAACCCTCATTTAAATGCGTATCCAAAAAACCTATTTGAACACAAAAAAATCAAGCCCCAAATCTATAAAGAATATTGGAGTTGCTGAAAACTCAACCCTACAGCTCCCAAGAATCACCTGCATGCAAACCTATCACAGAAAGAGAGAAGCAAAAGCTATGGAGGCTAGAAATAACAGATAGATGAAAGAGGAAACATCATGTGCAAATAATGAAGAGAAAAAACTCAATAGAATAGCATCCTCGGATAATTAACAATTACAAATAGATCAAACTTTATAAAGGTGTCAAAACCCTAAAAGGGAAAAACCTAGGTTGCATGATAATAATTAATAAAAGAATTAATTATTATATCCCTAAAGTTTAGCTTAAGTAAACTAGAGATAATAAGTGACTTCATAATTAAATCAAAATGATTTAATTAATAAGTGAAATAACTTATTTACTCTAACAAAGAACACATCGTAACAACAAACCCAAAACCCTCAGATTTACAATAAACAACCTAAAAAATTCTTATATATTTCCATGTCTTTTATTCTTTCATGTGTCCCATAGATTCAAGTCCTATGTTTATAACACCAAATCATATCTTTGATACCACTTGTAAGGAAACTTACAACCATACAATGACAATGCCAACATAACCCAAATAACATTTTAAGCAAATAAATATTTCAAATACACATGCAAGACAATAAACAACATACTCACAACAATATGACACACAATATATGTGAGGAAAACCCTCATGAGGGAAAAACCCAGCCTTCAAAAGCATCCATCATGCATGCATTATTCAACAATTTTACATTACAATACATCCATGAAAGCCTTCGAAGTCCCAACCATAAATAAGCACTCCATGTGAACAAGCAAGCAACCACACATCCCATGCCATGCTTCCAACTTCACAAATGCTAAACCTGACTAACCTCAAAAACTACCCTTATTGTTGCTTTTATAGAAACAAGCTCGCATAAAATGACCAAGTGGTATTACATAAACCATGTACCACCTAACCCCTTGACCCCACATTTAATATTGGTTACTTTGTTTATTTTTACCCATAATATTAAATAATTACATTAATATAATATTATAGTACAACATCAAGTGCCCCTGAGAATATGTCAATAGAATCTCTACATGTTACACGTCCATTTGGGTGCTCCTAGGTGCAAAATTTACATGATAAAATAAAATATTATAATTATATGCATTATTATGCAAGGTGTACAACACCTATTTTCCAACATTTTTTTCTCTTTGTCATTCATGGTATTAAGACAACATATTTATTGTGTAATATGTATGTTCTATATATCATATTGCACCAAATTTTGTCCCACTCACGAGTTTTATATTGCAAGATACTTCATGCGGGGTCATGAGTTCTTCTGCTAAAGAATGTCAGGAAGTATATGCTTCGTGGTTAGGAGGTTTGTAATGTCCTAAATTTGACTTTTAAAATATTATTTAATTCCCTAAATTAAATTAAACCGAAAAGATGAATTATGTTAATTATTTAATATTATTTCCAAATGGGTAATATTAATAGTTTTAGAGACTTTAGGAAAGTAATATTGATTTAAGTCAATGGTAGCAACCATTGGGAACTGCATAACCAAAAAATAATATTACATTATTTTTCTTGGGATCGACAAAATATATGAGATGAATGAATTATTTAATTCAATTTTGATTTGATAATTTCTCATT
Source organism: Thuja plicata (assembly GCA_018584345.1). NCBI lineage: Eukaryota > Viridiplantae > Streptophyta > Pinopsida > Cupressales > Cupressaceae > Thuja > Thuja plicata. The sequence continues at coordinate 518,197 of MU228396.1, read as the reverse complement.
CTAGAGATTATAGCTCAAGAAGACATCATTTTTTACAGTGCAAGACTTACCCGAGGTGAAAGAGGAAGAATCATCTATATTCTTCAATTGGACCAATAATGGAGATTGTAGAGATTCACAAGTCTATGATTATCACATTTTAATGTAGAGGTAATTATTGAAGAGGTCATTCTTGTTATATTTCTAACTGTTTGAAGTGTTTTATCGAGTGATATTCATATGATATAGAGTTTACAGATCTAAATATTTAATGCCAACAAACTTATATTGCTTAATATTTTGAATGTTCTTGCTTGATTTGTCTTTTGTAGGAGGCGCAATATATTTTCTTGCCTCTACTCTTTGATGTTAGTTACATATATAATAATACTGGGAAAATATTATTATTGTGTTATGATTAGCCACTTTGCTATGAGAAGAAAAAATTAGACACTCATTATTTGTGTTGGGAAGAAATCGAGAGTCTATTCTTGGATCATTTTTTGTAGGATTTGAGAGACAAATCCACAGAAACCCGAAGAGCACCTGCATGCAAGAACCTATCACAGAAGAGAAGCAGAAAGAGAGAAGGAGAAGAACTCGGAAGTTGCTCAGAAAGTGAGAGCGAAATTATAATATGAATTAATGAAAAAAAAACTACAAAGTTCAACCTATAAAGGTGAACGAAACCCTAAAATAGGAAAAGCTAGGTTGCACATTAATAATTAATATAAATATTAATTATAATGCACCTAAGAGATAGCTTAAGTAAACTAGAGTAATAGACAACTTAATTAATTAAATCAAAATGATCTAATTAATGAGTGTAAATAAATAATTTACTCTAACACCCCCCCTTAAGCAAAGCTTAGGAGGTAAGCTAACCTAGCACAGCTATGAAAGCAGGAAAAGAGGGTCCTGGCAACAAGGCCTGATCAGGTACCCAAGCACAACCAAATCTTTGTAAAGCGGAGAAATAGAGAAAACCACATGGGAAAAACCCTACTCCAAGAAGAGATAGAAGAAAATGTAGAAAAGAATGGCTCAAGAGACTCTCTCAAAACCATAAGTACAATCAAACCCCCCATGAGAGAGGGATGAGACACCAAAGCCCCCCAGAATGATGGAACCCCTGTAGGAATGATCGAACCAAAGTAACTCCAATGTGGAAGAAACAGAGGTACAGAGTAACAAGGGAACCCCTGAATGAGAGTTGAAAGGGGAAGGCCGAGCTGATGCATAAAGGACAATGAATGAGACTCTTGGAATGGAATCCGCAATGAAGGTGGGCCAATAGATGGGCTGAATTTGTCAGCTAAGAGGAGATGAATGTTCTCGAATATGCCCTCAACAACTAGAGGGGAAGGCTCAATGCAGGGAGTGACCATAATAGGGACAGCTGAAGAAGAATCATGTTGAACAAATGCAGGCGCAATAGGAGGAGGAGGTGGAGAAGCCACAACACTGATCTCAGGAGCAACACAAAAGTTTAGGTGACTTGAATTCTTCTCACGAGGCACTCATGTAGTAGGAGAGATATTCTCTGACACATGAGATGGTGGACCAAAATGGGAGGAGTACAGGCGGGTGGCATGATCAACTATCCCTATAGCAATAATGTGGCCAGTCGCACTATCTCAGTTGTGTATAGAATCTATAGTGAACTCAACTGTCTTCTCTGGCCCACTGTGAGTAATCTGATAAATGGAGAGAAGGTTCGATGACAAGGATGGAATACATAGTACATCATGGAATGCACCACCATCGATGTCAATAGAACCCTAACCACACACAGACATAACAGTATCATTCCCCATCAAGATGTGTGAGGTAGGAGAGGCCGCAAAAGATGAGAAGGAACTCTGAGAAGATGCCATATGATGTGAAGCACCGTAACCCAACAACCACCTAGAAGAGGGAGCTATAGCAGATGCACATAAGGCATGACCCTTTCCATTGTCTGACCCATCTGCCGGAGATGATGATGAAGAAGACCAGCGAGAAGAGGAAGAAGGAATATCAATGTTGCTCTTATGAAGAAGAGTTGTCAAATCAGCAATCTGTTGGGCATATCCATCTACCTTCTTCTGAAAGCACTGAGACTCATCATGATTGAGCTTATTGCAATAAGTACACTTGGGTTTGTATGTCTTCGATTTCCCCTTAGGTGAAGGAGGTGGGCCAGAGGAATGCTGAGAAGGAGAATCCTTCCAATATTTTGTGGATGGTGATACCTGTTTCTGCTCCTGTTTCCATGGAGATGGGTGAGCAACCAAGGCATGGCTCATAGAGCCTGAAGCATCATGCAACTATTGAATCTTTGACTGCTCTCGAGTCAACCGATCACAAAAGGCCGCAAATGAAGGCATATTGTGCCTAGGACCCAAGGCATCTATAGTGGAATAGAAAGTGGAGGAGAAAATCTGGAACTCTCCATGAAGCTTTGAGACGGGAAATAAGTTGACGGTCAAACGGCCGTCGCCTGTCTGCAGCAAAAAATTTGATGGTTGTATGGCCGTCAGATGACAGTTTGTTGAAAAATTTGCCCGGTGGCCGGAAAATTTTAAAAATGGCTGAAAAAATGCAAACTTGCCAGAAAAAATTGGTCGGCAAGTGACGTCACCTGTCGCTGGCGGGCGGTGGTAGGCGGGAGGTTGGCGCCGGTGGCTGTGGTGGCTCGGTGGCACGCCGGTGTCTCTCGGGTGGCTCCTAGGCGGCGCTGCACTGGCGGAGGACCGGGTGGCGGCGGGGGTCAGGCTGCGGTGGCGTGGCGACGACGCGGTGGCTGCACGGCGATAGCACCCGTAAAAAGCCCTAAACGGGCTCGAAGAATGAGGTTTTTCAAAAAAAAATTCTCATTTTGTGTGTCGTACGACCTAGGAGGGAGAAATTTTTTCCCTGAGGTCACAATGGCCAAAAACTACAAAATTTATATTTTTTTGACTCTCCCGGGCCTTCTGAGCGCGATGGTGGTGTCCATTTTTGCTCAAAGTGCTCCAGAAAATGGCACCTTCTCAAGATTGAAGAAAAAACCCTAGAGAAGTTGTGGTTTTCTTCTTCAAATCATGGCTTCAAAAATTTCAGACCAGGCAGCAGCAGGGAAGCTCTGATACCATGTAGGATTTGAGAGACAAATCCACAGAAAACCAAAGAACACCTGCATGCAAGAACCTGTCATAGAAGAGAAGCAGAAAGAGAGAAGGAGAAGAACTCAGAAGTTGCTCAGAAAGTGAGAGCAAAATTATAATCTGAATTAATGAAAAAGAAACTATAAAGTTCAACCTATAAAGGTGAACAAAACCCTAAAATATGAAAAGCTAGGTTGCACATTAATAATTAATATAAATATTAATTATAATGCACCTAAGAGATAGCTTAAGTAAACTAGAGTAATAAACAACTTAATTAATTAAATCAAAATGATCTAATTAATAAGTGTAAATAGATAATTACTCTAACAATTTTTTCTATAAGAAAGACACAATGTATATATTATTTTTGGTTGCCATAATAAGTTGGAAATTATTACAGATGTCTACAAAACATTATCATGCCAGATGTTATAAACTATAGGATTAACTTCTCATTGCATGAATGAACAAATAAGAGCCCCGTCAATATATACTCAATGTAGTGAAGTCTAATAACCTTTCTTTGAATGTTGAAGACACACATTGGGACCATAATAACACTAGCACCACGGTGACGACATGGTATCAAGAAAAAGTGAAGTATTATATCTCAAAGAATTAAAAATTCCTAGTTCATAGATGTTTTCTAGAAGAATATTAACTTTTTATTAAGCAATGCATTGAGACCTAAATAAAGAAAATAGGGTGTATCTGTTGATTGGAGATCACACTAGGTTCCACATTAAGGAATCTCCTCATATATCAAGTAGTTTATAAGATGTTGAGAGTAGCTTTATCAAGTGATTTGATTGCTTAGGAACTAATAATTCAACACCCCAAGTATACGCGAAGAAATTCTTTTCCAATATTAGCAATATTTTAGTGTTCATTTTTGTTATTTGAATGCAAGTACATTTATCTCACTCATAATTACTTCCAATGAATAAGTCTCAAACACAATACTTTGCAAATAAATATGCATTTAATTGAACTATTTTACGTAATTTCTAAGAAAAGGAGAAAGTTTGGAGAAGATTTCTTTGGGGATCTTAGAAGGTTAAGTACCTCAACAATGTTCTTGCCTTGTGGATTGTAGTAGACATAGGGTTCGTGGCGACAAATGACATCTTTATCAATTCAATATATATAATAATATGATCTAATCAACCTTATGGTCTAAAATCATTGTAATATTTTCTTCAACTTGAGAAGAACAATGTAATTTGTATGTAATCATTGTAATATTTTGTTCAACTTGAGAAGAACAATGTAATTTGTATTGAGAATAAATATGATTTTCTCAATAATATTTTGAAGATCCTAATTATAAGAAATTATTTTTGACAAAATGGCTCTGTGAAAAGTGCGAAATATGTGAAATGTGAAGCCCTACATTAAAAAAGTAATGAATCATGACTATTTTTATTCATCCTCTCTGACTCATTCCAATGATGGGAGCTCTGCAGATAGATTCAACATCTTATCCTTCCCACTTCCTTTTGCTAGTGAAGCTAATAAAATACTTGTTAAGGAAAAAAGGATGGGGAAGGAGAATCTTAAAATGAGCAGTGCTAATTCAAGTTGCAAGGATAGGGTTCCAACCCATTATCCACCCTCTGTTATACAAAAACATGCAAGGTTTATCCAAGAGTGGGAAGATTTCATGGAAACCCTAGCAATATAATTAGCAAAATGGAGAATGGAGATAACTTGTGGCATATAGTTAGGATTCGTAAGAAGTGACGAGTCATGAAGGAGAACAGAGGCACAATAGTGATGGCTACCCTCGGTAAGAATTTATGGGTTGTCCCCATTTTGAATTCTTCAAGATTCATGACAGGGGCTAACTATGTGAAACTAGGACATCACACTAACCATATTCACCCACCTCTTGAACCCAAGATTCCAAGGGCTTCTAGCCAGATGCCACCCAAAAATCCCATGCCTACGAACATGAATCATAGTGTTTTAAAACCTCAAAAGCAAGCAGAGCTTAGTGCCAAAAACCCTATCTCTCATTTTTGACCACCACCTGCAACATGACCTCAACGAAACCTTATCCCTCCAGCCATAAAGTAAACACCCATGGACATGCAACTTTAAATAATACATTCACTAATGGTATGTGGGAACATTGTAGAGAAAATGGGCTATTTGTAAAATGGAGCAAATTTGGGCTTCCAATGAGCGACACTGTGCAGTGGTTTGAAGAAGATTTCAGGGACTGGGCAAGTATAACCAATCTTCTTGAAGAATTACTCTACGTTGATTGTAATAATAAGCATCTAAAATACAAGCTTCTATCTGATAATCACCTACAATTTAAGGGACATCACTTTTATTTTTTGCACTGGAAACCATGCTTTAACCCTAAAGACATGGATAACATTAAAATTGTTAAATGGGTTAATTTACCCAATATGCCTATAGAGTTAATGCATAGTAGCATACTTATGAAAATTGAGGATTGTTTAGGAGGATTCGTAGGTCTTGAAGCAGATTTTTTTAAATCCTCCAATGTAAAGTTGTTTGTTAAGATGGGTTTAAACACTAAATCTCTTAGGCCCATACAATTAATTACCAACCATTCCACCTATGTCATTAAACCTCATATTTATCCTAGATATGTCAAAGCTAATTCAGCCCTAGATAAAGAGGGAAAACCAATTTTTGCAAAGGTTATGGATGTTATAGAAAAATGCATGTTGGTCAAGAATATTTCTTAGCCAACTGATAATTATGTAGTCATTCTTAATGATGAGATTGGGGGGTTTATTGTAAACCAAATAGACCCTACTAAACCTTGCTCACCAAAAACTAGATACAACATTTCTCATCAAGAGGTAAATAGAAGCTTAGATCTAATAGACCTACCACTTATAGATTTTGAATAGGAACCCATCCCTACTGATAGTCCCATTCCTACACCTCAGTCAGCCTTACCTATCATCCCCTTAAATGAGATAGGAGTGGAGGAAGGGGAAATCTCAGAAAACAACAACATAGAAATCCCCATATTGGATGACTTCAACATCAGGTAAAGTTGGAAGGAAGAGTGTAATAAAACCATGGGGTATGAAGAGAAACCACTAGATAACATTGTCCTATTGTGAGTAATATGCAACATGTCTTCAATACTCAGATAAACAAAGGATCCATAATTGATACTAGAAATGATGGTGATAAAGAATTAGATCCCAAGGTTTCATTTTATGTAAAAGGGGATGGAATTGTAGAGAGTAATACTAGTAATACATAAAAAGATAAAGAATCAATAATTATTGTAGCTTCAAATTGTAACATTGATGCTGACAAAGGAAATATGTTAGATTTCATTAGAGTAAACCCTTTGTAGTCAATCGACACTAATGAGGGAGTCAGGATAGGAGAGAGTGATATATACACCAAGCATCAGGAAGGACATAAAAGATAAGCTCCCCCATAATGTGACCTAATTAATCCTATTATGGGAAACAATGTCCATTCTAAAAATAGTACATATCTTAAGGAAAATACATTCGCCACTACAAACCTTACCACAACCATGTTGATAAAGGATGGTAGATGTGAGGACTTGAACCCTGAAGTTGTGGATGCATAAAATGAAGTATTAGAAACCTGATTGAAGGAATATTACATGACTTTATCAATATGGAGGAAATAAATAAATAAAAGCAAGCTCTTATTTCTCAAATCATGGAGTTGGATGCAATGGATTCACTTCAAGATGAAATTGAATGAGGCATCATCTTTCATGAGGAATGACCAAAAGCTTCTATTGAACTTAATGAGATTGAAAGGATAGAAAATGCATAATTTTTTGGCTCTCAAGAAGCCCTTTTGTTTTGGAGTGAGAGCATACACCAGTAATTTTGGGTTTGGAACCATTCTACCCAAAAAAAACCCAGTCTAGATTGTGGCAAAACTCTTAAGAAAAGAGGTAGGAATCCTAGTACGGTACTACTCAATCAAGCTAGGTCATTAGAGGATCAACTTAAAATCACATCACTTTTGCAAGCTGGAAAGGGGAAGAGCCTTCCCATGGGGAAATGAAGGTTATCACTTAGAATGTGAGGGGCATAAATGCCCCTAACAAAAAGTGATTACTAAAGTGCACTTTAAATACTTTTTAGGTAGAACTTTTGATGATTCAATAAACTAAGCCGAGTCAGGAAGATATATTCTTATTTAGTAGAAGCTTGGGTATATGTAAGATCCATAGCATGCCATCTGAAGGGGCTTCAAGGGGACTTGTTATCATTTCGGGTCCTATAAAAGTGTCTTATGAGAATATATCCAATAACAAGAGCTGGCAAGGGGGATGGGTGAAGAGTCTATGTAACAACATGTCCTTCCTACTTCTAAACATTTATGGTCCAACCCCCTCTCTAAAAAAGGAGTTATGGATGAAAATAAGTAAATTTCTCAATAAATATCCTGATGAATTAGTCATTGTACGCCTCTCTCTCCGGTTTCCCACAGCTTTCCAAGGGCAGGGGTTAGTAGCCAAGTTCACAAGTGCATGCAAATCTATTAAGCAATAACTACTAAACGAATGATCGAAACGCAAGCAATAAAATGTACAAACAACGAAAAGGAAGACAAATGAATGCAAACCCTTCGAAGCTTGAAGCTTCTATTGTCTCTCT
>MU228396.1:451279-500799 GCA_018584345.1 Thuja plicata | reverse complement strand
ACACACACACACACACACACACACACACACACAGGCCTATATGTATGCACTTATATGTTGATGCAACGCAATGTTGCAAATGATGTTTTGAAAGGATTGAGTATATATGTTTCTCTTTCTATACCTTGGCTATATAATGCATAAAATTATGAAATAGATTTTAAAATGGAAGTTAGATGTTAGCATTAAGCTTATTTTATTGACCCATTTAGTGTGGCATTTTATTTGATAGCTGATGCGGTAGATTGATATGAAATATGGTTTGCTATAGTACACTCAAATTGTTTTGATTATGGAATTAATAGGGTCAACTTAAAGAATACCAATGAAATTTTATGATGTTTATGCTATCACTTTAACAAGTTGTCTTGTGTGGAAGCGTATATTGTTGTAATATGTGTGGTTATATAGGTCATGAGGGAATGGTGTTAGATGAAGGGCAATAAAGAACAAGATCAAATATATGAAGATAAACCAATGAGAGTAGAACAATAAGTGGAAGAAGGCACTTTAGAAAGAGATAGATGATATCGCCAATGTAGTAGATCCCAAGGTGGATAAGTTTTAATTAAAGGTCCCTACAGATAACATGGATTTGAACAGGGAGCACCTTGACAAATCCATATGATTCTCACTTAGCATTATATGTAATGTATCAGAAATTCCCCCATTATCTTCAAATTGGGGTGATTATAATATTATATTTATTTATTTTTGATTTTGGAGCAATACTGGGAGGTTTTATCCGACCGACACTTTCCTCCTGGTGCTCCTAGTGATTCAGTCTATAATTAGGTTTAAAAATTAATAAAATTATATGGCTAAGGCATTTTACTAAGCAAAAAAAAAATGATACATTATGTAAGCATGAGCTGAGTTATTCTTGAGAGCTGAGCTCAAGAGCAATGTCCAAGGTTATCTTGTATTAAAGGAATGTTATGCATGGGTTCTTGCATATGCAATCTAAGGTCCTCATTGGTGGCGAGTTGTTTAGTGTGAATCTGAGTTGGCGAGGTGTTATCTGGAGTGGAGCATGAGTATGCATGTTGGATGCTATGTCGACATTGGATAAGTGAGTCATTGTTTTGAGGTGTAGCTTGGAGCTATGCTAGTCCCATCAGAGAGATTGATGAACTGTTAGTCGATTATCGTGGAATGGTGATCGAGTTCCCAGGTTGCATGGAATGTGGCCTTTGGTCTAGGAATGGGGTCATTGGGTTGGCTGGGAGAGATCATTCTCTGGGTGCTCAGTGAGCTCAGTTACAAGCGTTGAGACAAAACTTATGCATAATGAGTTCTTGAGTGCATGACAAGGTTGAGGCAAAGCGAGCTGATAATGTCAGAACTACGTGGGGCTTTGAGACACATTGGTTGCGGGTACATAAGTAGTTTTCATGAGGATGGATTCTCATGTATACCTCAAGCTCACCATGGTGGGGATCCACCATTACAGGGGCAATCCTTTGGTGGGGAGTCCTCTACTCGGTTCTTGAGAGGCGATTCATTAGAGCCAAGTTGTGTGTGCGTATTGTTGTAATGCTTAGTTGTGTTGTATTGATGATGACTTGGTGTGTTGCATTGCATTTTCATAAAGATGAGCTGACTTAGTTCCCCATAAGTCTAGATTGAGCTTGCATAGGGGCAAGCGTAGTATGGAATCAAGTTTGTGCATACTTTTTAGTCGGTGCACATGAGCTGATTACCAGTGCCAAATGAGCTGAACTCTGGGTCCATTTTGAAGAGCTTAGGAAAATACTATTACTGTTGATGTCTAGCTAGCTAGAGCCACCGCTTGAAGAAGGGCCCACACCCCTTATGCCCAATTTAGAAGATAAGCCTCTACGTGGTAGAGAGGTGGAGCACCACCTTTGAAAATCATTGCCACTGTCAAATTGACAACGAGGATCTTAGAAACATGGGCTCTATGAGCACGTAGTGGAAGAATTATGACCATTTTGTCGACCATAGGGTGAAGACTGGTCGGGGGAAGAAGGGTCTGAAGGTACATTGGAAACCATACAAGGGACATTTCCCCAATGCTGCAAAAGCTCCTACAAGTGGGCTACCTTGAGTTCAACCTTGTTGGCTTGCACTTGAATATGAATATTGATAGAGTTGCGAGAAAATAGAACAACATTTCTATATTTCCACAAAGTAAAGAGGATTTCCACCTTGAAAACATGTCATATCTGCATGAATTTGAAGGGTATCCAAGGGGAATCCCCAAAGAAGCATATGTCAGGAAAAAGGCCAAAAAAAATCATGAATCTAATTACACAAGTACTGGGATCAATGACTGAACCAAAAGAGGTTTGTGACAATCTCTAGTTTCCCACAGAATGGACAACGAGGGTCTAGAACTCCCAGGTGCCTAATGTGAGAACCCAATGGCAAGCCATGGAAAATAATATAATAGGCAAAGTAAGCCAACTTAAGCTATATTGGGTGAATATTTTACAATCGATAGTTTTTTAACCATTTGCAAAATAGTAGTTTCAACCATAGTGTGTGAGACATAGTATCTCCTATTTGTAAGGGAAGGCGCCCCTATTCATTTTTACTAAAAACAACTAATACTTAACTAAGAACTAATATTATGTACACACAACTAATCAATAGGGTGTAACCTTCACCATAATCTCTTTATTCATAATAGGTATTCTTCCTTCATCATAACCTCTTCTTTCAAAATAAATGATCTATTCTTACAGTACACTTTCAAATACAATCTAGTAGAGTTAGTAACCAAGAAGCCCACGAAAACTCAAAAACTTTCCATGAATTCTTATAAAGCTTCAGAAGCAAAGACAAAATATACATGGATCTCAAATACTCCAACATACACTACACCTTAAATGAACAAAAATAGAAGATAAAGGAAACACAAAGACTACAAGTTGTTTCTATCTTGAGTGTATACTGTCACATAGACTACAAGATTAAATTTAAAAATATGACATTAACTCCAAACATAATGAGAAACTTAAAGACTAAAAAATTGGGTTTAAATCCCTTTTAGATTACACCACAATACTCACAATCAACCCCAGATAATGTCACCACATAATAGTTTGTCCCAACACAAAGATTGAAAACAACTTGCCTCTTTTATTGATTGCAGTTTGATTCACATCTAAAATCAAAGTTTCAGAGTACTTCCCAAACTAGCATAATTTTGTTGAATTTCCAAAAGGTAAGATATTTACAATGAGATCCCTCATATATATGGAGAAGAGGCTAGAAGAAAAAGGAGGGAGAGATACAACTAACTTAAAATTATTCTAGGTTATATCCCTAATCTATTTTGACTTTAATTACATTTTTCAACTTTACATGTAATGAGTCAAAAAAAAAATACATAATGCATGATTGAAAATAAACTAAGTGTCTAGAGACATGACTTGTATCCAACACTATTTTCCAATGGAGTCTTCAAGTCTTCACTTGGTATCACATGCTTTTGAATCTTTAGGTCCCAAAATGTGGATGATGACATCTAGAATGAATTTGTTGCAATGGTTTATGAATATTCAAAAAGTTGAAAAATCAATGATAAAAACCACATGAAGATAGAGGAAAACCCCAAAATGCGAAGAAGGGGTCAAAATTGACTAAGTCTAAGATAAGTTGCAATTCAGATATCAAAACCCGAATTACATCTTAGTGCTAAAGGATTCTACATGTTATAAGGTCCTAAAATCTTGATTGCATGTGTAAGACAAAAGGTATGCATTCAAGTCTTAGAAACCTGATTAGATAAGCGTCAAGTGAGTAGGATATGTAGGTTGCAGACACTTAAGACCTACCCTACATTTTCATAGTGTGAAGACATGTTGGTTGGGTCTTGAGACCTAACCTACAATTAGGTGCAATGTAAAGTTATAATAGGGTCTTAGAGACCCAATTATATATTGGTCAATGTAGGGTAGTGACTTGCAATCAGGTCCTAGAGGCTTGATTGCATATGATATGCAACATGACATGTAATCAGACCTTGGAGACCCAATTACAATTGGTCAATATAAATAAATAATATGTTGGTTGGGTCTTAGGACCCATCCAACATCTTAAATTGCCTAGAAGCCCACAATCGAGTCTTAAAGACCCAATTACACTTGTCAATGCCAAGGAACTTGACATCAGGTTTCAAAGACTTGATGACATGTGCAATATAATAGGTAAGGTGGCTCTCATGACCCAAAGTGCACCTATATCCCATTGTGAAAATTTTGTAATCAGGTCCTAGAGACCTGATTCAAAACCTCGATTACATATACAACATTGACAAAAATACTTGTAAATTAGAAATGGGTTTAGACTCACAACTTTGTACCTATGAAGACAATACACGAGGGTTCCAACAACTTTGAAAAATGTTCCTAAGACCTTGAATGATAAAATAATGTAGGGTTACCCATAATTCTTTCCAAGCTTAAATTAGAGATAATAGTGTCGATAATGGTAGACGAGATAGTTGAAACCTACAACACAAAATGGTTGAAGATGAATGCAAAGGCCACTTAAGATTCAATGTTGGAACCATAGGCAAGTGAGGCACAAGCCAATAATAACCAAACTCGATCTTGTAGTTGTAGAAAGAAGTGTTGGGAAACCAATACCAATCCTTCCACCATGGCTTGACTGAGGGGATGCATAGTTTAGGAAGCATATTTAGAGGTAGTAATGACACGACAAGGTCAAACATCTGTCAATCTTTCCAGATGAGGCAAAACTGGGCTTGCATATCTTGTTAAGAATGAAGATTCATAGCAATTCTAGAAAAATGATTCTGAGGAGTGCGAATGCTACCCTTATGAAAGCACAAAGCACAAACTCTAGGGATACAAGCTAAAGGAAGCCTATGAAATTGAATGAACAATAACCACACAATATTTTGGTAGTTAAAAGAAAGACCATCCCTTAATCCAGCCCCATCCTAGAAGAGCCAAGGTGACAACTTCCTAGGCCCACAAGATTCTTTTAACAACAAAAGTGCCTTGAATGTGCACTACATCTTTCATGACAAGAAGGTTTTAAAACAAGCCCCTCATGATTTTAATCAAAAATATTTTTAACTCTTTTTTTGCAAGACTCTTTCTTTTTAAATATGACTAGAAAGTATTTAATTAGTTTTTTCTACTTTTGCCAAAAGAGGAGAAAATTGTATATCAAAATTCCTCGCCCAACCAACCTAGATCCAATGGTGAGGTTCAATTTTTTCCAAGGAGGACAATTCTGAAAACTCCCCCAAAAAACCCTCATTTAAATGCATATCCAAAAAACCTATTTGAACGAAAAAATCAAGCCCCAAATCTGTAAAGAACACATTATAACAACAAACCCAAAACCCTCAGATTAACAATAAACAACCTACACAATCCTCGTATATTTCCATGCCTTTTATTCTTTCATGCATTCCATAGATTCAACTCCTAGGGTTACAACACCAAATCATATCTTTGATACCACTTGTAAGGAAACTTACAACCATACAATGACAATGTCAGCATAACACAAATAACATTTCAAGCAAATAAATAGTTCAAATACACATGCAAGAGAATAAAAAACATACCCACAAAAATATGACACACGATATACACTAGGAAAACCCTCATGAGGGAAAAACCCAACCTTCAAAAGCATCCCTCATCCATGCATCATTCAACAATGCAACATTATAATAGATCCATGAAAGCCTTCGAAGTCCCAACCATAAATAAGCACTCCTTGTGAACATGGAAGCAACCACACATCCCATGCCATCCTTCCAACCTTCACAAATGCTAATCCTGGCTAACCTAAAAAACTACCCTCATTGTTGCTTTTATAGAAACAAGCTCGCACAAAACCACCAAGTGGTATTACATAAACCATGTACCACCTAACCCCTTGACCCCACATTTAATATTGGGTACTTTATTTATTTTTACCCCTAATATTAAATAATTACATTAATATAATATTACAACACAACATCAAGTGCCCCTGTGAATATGTCAAAAGAATCTCTATATGTTGCACGTCCATCTGGGTGATCCTAGGCGCAATATTTACATAATTAAATAAAATATTATAATTATATGCATTATTATGCAAGGTGTACAAAACCTATTTCCCAATTTTTTCTCTCTTTGCCATTCATGATTTTAAGACATAACATTTTTACTGTGTAATATGTATGTTAGATATATCATATTGCACCAAATTCCATCCCACTCCCTAGTTTTACATTGCAAGATACTCTGTGCAGGGTCAGGAGTTCATCTGCCAAAGAACATCAGGGAAGTATATGCTTCGTGGTTAGGAGGTTCATAATCTCCTAAATTTGACACTAAAAATATTATTTAATTCCCTAAGTTAAAATAGATCAAAAAGAGGAATTATGTTAATTATTTAATATTATTTCAAAATGGGCATTATTAAATAGTTTTAAGAGACTTTAGGAAAGTAATATTGATTTAAGTTACTAACTAATGGTAGCAACCATTATGAACTGCATAAACCAAAAAATAATATTACATTATTTTTCTTGGGATTGACAAAAGATATGAAATGAATGAATTATTTAATTTAATTTTGATTTGACAATTTCTCAGTCTAGAGGTTATAGCTCAAGAAGACATCATTTTTGACAGTGCAAGACTTACCCTAGGTGGAAGAGGAAGAATCATCTAGATTCTTCATTTGGACCAATAATGGAGATTGTAGAGATTTAGAAGTCTATGATTATCACATTTTCATGCAAAGGTAATTATTGAAGAAGTCATTCTTGTTATATTTCTAATTGTTTGAGGTGTTTTATTGAGTGATATTCATATGATATAGAGTTTACAGATCTAAATATTTAATGCCAACGAACTTATATTGCTTAATATTTTGAATGTGCTTGCTTGATTTGTCTTTTGTAGGAGGCACAATATATTTTTACATATACAATAATGTTGGGAAAATATTATTATGGTGTTATGGTTAGCCACTTTGGTATGAGAAGAAAGAATCAGACACTCATTATTTGTGTTGGGAAGAAATTGAGAGTTTATTCTTGGATCAATTTTTTCTATAAGGAAGACACAAGGCATATATTATTGTTGGTTGCCAGAATAATTTGGAAATTATTATAAAACTCTACAAAACATTATTATGCCAAATGTTATAAACTAGAGGATTAAATTCTCATTGCATGCGTGAACAAATAAGAGCCTCATCAATATATCCTCAATGTAGTGAAGTCTAATAACCTTTCTCTGAATGTTGAAGACGCCCATCGGGACCAGAATAATACTGTCACCACAATGACAACATGGTATCGAGAAAAAGTGAAGTATTGTATCTCAAAGAATATAAAATTCCTAGTTCATAGATTTTTTCTAGAAGAATATTAACTTTGGCTTAAGCAATGCATTGAGACCTGAAATAAAGAAACTAGGGTCTATTTGTTGATTGGAGATTACACTAGGTTCTACATTAAGAAATCTCATCCTATATCAAGTAGTTTATAAGATGTTGAGAGTAGCTTTATCAAGTGGTTTGATTGCTTAGGAACTAATAATTCAACACTCCAAGTATACACGAAGAAAGCCTTTTTCAACATTAGCAATATTTCAGTGTTCATTTTTATAATTTGAATGCAAGTACATTTATCTCACTCATAATTACTTGCAATGAATAAGTCTCAAACACACTACTTTGCAAATAACTATGCATTTAATTGAACTATTTTACGAAATTTCTTAGGAATGGAGAAAGTTTGGACAATATTTCTTTGGGGATCTTAGAAGGTTAAGTACCTCAACAATGTTCTTGCCTTGTGGATTGTAGTAGATAGATGGTTCGTGGCGACAAATGACATCTTTATCAATTCAATATATATAATTATATGACATAATCAACCTTATGGTCTAAAATCATTGTAATATTTCCTTCAACTTGAGAAGAACAATGCAATTTGTATTGAGAATAAATAGTATTTTCTTGTTCTAATTCATCAATTTTTTTGGTTCATATGAAATCATTAATGAATTTTATTTATATCTTTGACTATTTCTTTACAACTTTTAATTAAATAATAAATTATTATTTAATTAAGTATATAAAGTGATAATGAAAAGTAAAAGATAATTAATAAATGATAAGTAGTAGTAAGGATGAATTAGAAGAATGATTTCAATGTTTATATAAACTAATGTCAATTAATTATATAACATATGTGATCTAATATAAAAATATGAGATACTAATAATTGATATTATAAAATGTTCTAAAATGATATTTCTAAATACACAATCCTAAATAAATAATTTAAAAATTTCATTACATATATTGATGCATAATAATCATATCCTAAGATAGTGAATCTTAAAATTTAAATACTTAAAAATTTAGAAACTCAATCAATATTCCAAAAATAAGAGATTTTTAAAAGTTAAATGAACATTAATATTTGATAAAATATTCTCTATAATAATATCAAATTAAATATACAAAAGAAAATTACTTTGCAATACTGATTTGCCACAAAATTATATTGAAGCCTCTTTTGCCGTGCTTGAAAAGCCTGAATATGCTTCAGCGCGGTATCAATTCGCTGCTGCTGCAATCCATTCAAAGAAATAAAAGTTTGGTTTGAATAAATTATTCTATCGTATCGAAGTAGGTATCCAATTGGGGAAAATGGGGTTTCAGAATTGAATAATTAATTGAATGCTCCTAGCTGTCCTGTTAACTTGACGTGTAATTGAGATGAAGATTTCAATGGTAATTTGGTGGGGCGAGATTGCGATCACACGCAGAAGTAGAAGGTAAACAGAGGGGTTGGGTAATATCAGAACCATTCAAAATGACCATTTTGAGTTGTATGAGCTTCAATTTGCACGGGGAGAGTGCAGAGGCAAAGACAGAGGATGAAGATAGCAGCCATAGCTGGGAAAAACGCCGAGATATTTGCATCGCCATTATCACCAAATACTCCCCTATGATTCTCTGCACTCAACAAGCCCTAAAGATCCAGTTAGATGACTTGCGACGCGCATTACCAGGTATTTGCTGGATTTATTAATACCGAACGACTCGTAGCTTTGCATTTTCAGAAATAGGCTACTTCAGTTTATTTATCCATTTTCTTCAGTCATTGAAAAATGGCCTGCCTGTCAAGCAGATGGCCTTTTTTCTCAGAAATATTGGCCCTGCCCTTAAAATTCTTTCTTAGCAGTCTGTTAAGTTTTAGGATCACTGCAAATGTAATATAATGAGATTATGTAGCTATTTATTATTGTGAGATTAATATAATGACAATTGCTTATGTTTATATATATATATATAATATCTCTGAATCATTATTATATTAATTTCTTCTAATAGTATTTTAGATATATATTTATATATATTATGTGAGATATATATATATTCAATAGTCTCGTAGGATTTATCTGACAGAAGCTACAAAACATCAACACACTCCAATTAATTATCTTGTTCGCTTCCATATTGTTAAGGCTTAGACTAAGTCTGTCGAAATTCATATTGGTAGCCACATTGCTTAAACGACTTGTGAAAGGGTCCTTACAGCATGATTGGTCCAGGACGAGCCATATAAAGTTTAAATGTGGAAACTCTACATAAATTTTCCTAGGTGCCACTCTCAAGATTTGTAAAGCCATCTAGTGATATCATGGTCTGGGTGGAACATGTGTTCATATAATGGTAACATAGGCCGGTCTAGTACCTCCTAGTTAAGCTTATTGGGCCCATTTCATGGAGACACATTTATAAAAGGGTACTATAATCTTCTCAAATTTGCGTAACATTAATTGGTCACAGTGCCAACTCATTCTTACAGCTTCTAGGCACTGGTACTCATCTCTAACCGCTCGATTATTAGTTTTTTAGTCCCTTCAACTTAAGATTTTGGCTAATAGCTCATGTTGGGCTCGTTTCATGGACACACATTTATAAAAGTACAGGATAAAATCCCAAATTCGTTTGTTCACATCATGAGCTCATTTATGCATTATCTAGGTACAAGTAAAGATTTCAAACTGCTCAAAACCAGTTCCTCAATTCCTAGAACTTTGGATTTTTTGAAAGGGTTTTAGCTCAATCAGTTGAGCACAATTGGTTAGGATAATGAAATGTGACAGACAAGCCATCCACCAAGGTTCAATCCCTTGGAGGCATGTTTGGGCCAGGTTTGATAGCTGGGTGACTTTGATGGACTGGATTCGCTTGTATGCGGCTGCTTAGCCGAAGGTGACTTGCTGTTTTTGATGTATGCTTTCTTGAATTATTGTAATTCCCTATATAAAAATAGAGATGCTGACATCTATGTAATCCGGCTTATTTTCATAACTTCGGATTATGGCTAACAGATCATATGGGGAGATTTCTAGCCCTTTGAGCTTTATGACGAAAATATAATGCAGTCATATGAAGCTTTGTTCTCTGTTGTTATCTCTTATATCCCATAAATTTATGACCAGTTGTATAGCTTTTGTAGTTGTAGTCTGCAGTGCTATATGATTATGCTGGAATTGTTGGAACTTGGTATGTTTCCAAATCCAGAATCTGCCAATAAACTTAAACTTGACAGACCAGATCAAAAACTTATTTATGAAAAAAAAGGGGTTTAACTTTTCGGAAATGAACAACTGGAACATTGAAATAGAAATCAGGACTTTACAGAAAGTCCGTAAGGTATAGAGATATGTTGCTGAAATGCTTTATAACTTGAAATAAATGTGATTTATAAAATGTAAAATTGTTTGACACACCATAAACTAAAACTGCTACAAATACTGGAAACTCAAATTCAAAAGATCTGAAGTAATGAAGTATACTGTTGCTCAATCCTAAATCAAATTTTTGTTTTACACAAACTGGGACAGAAGATAGAACTTAAAATCATTGTTTTTTTTAATTTGTCATAGAAGATCGAAAAATAACTTTCCTGAGACGGTGTAGATATTGACTGTTCAAATCAAAGACAATAAATATGGAGTCTGCCTTGGTCAAAGACAGATATTAAACCTATGCATGATCACTTTTTTCCCTGAAACATAATATTCTTTCAGCCTAGATATGCCTTTATAATGAATTTCCATCTAGTAAACTTTTTACGTTGTTACCATGGGATAACTCTGGTAACATTTTTTTTTGACAAACAAAAAATACGCCTAATGAACCAAATTCCAAGTAGAACCATCCACAAGATACCATGCGTAATGCCTTTACCACTAACCATTGTAACAATTGTCGTGGATCTTGATTGTTCATCTATCCTCCAATATTTATGAAAAAGTTAAAAAATGTGCTTTAACCACTCAAAAGACTGCCTCGATCAATATTTCAAACAAAGGAAATGATAGTTTGTTAGGAATTACAGACAGGAAGTTATGGCTTTCCTAATGAGAGCCTCCAAGAGCTGCAGACCAACATTGGTGAAAAAGTGGCCTCTTCAATATTTGGAAGATACAGCTGTGATTAATCCTGAAATGGTTGTTCCCCTGCTTCTAATGCAGAGATTTACAGGACAGGTATATTCTTGGATCAAAAATATGTTGAAATGTAGATCAGTAGAGTGCTTTCCATTAATTTTGGTATATAAGACCTTAAGGTTGAAAGAAAGCTTGCCTAGTTGATATTCTAACCCTCATCTCTCTTTTCTTTTCAAATGTGCTATTATGATTTACCATGAACTTATACTTTGGATGGAAAATGATGTTAAATATGATCTGATGCTTATTGTCAACTGATAAATGCAATGCCACAAGAGCATATGCTTGTTGATGTTTTTGAATATGAGGCATTTGTGATATGATGATGAATCTAGATTATTGGTCTTATATTTTTTTACTTGTGACAGATGCTTGGTAAGCATAATTTATAAATAGTAGAGGGTAGGGTAACAGCCAATACACGTATTTGTTGACGTGGAAATAGAATGTACATATGCAAGATTGCATAAGGCAGTACAACTCTTTCTGGTCAACCCTCCTTTTTTACATATCCTTCATGCTCTTTGCTCTTACATCCTGATGATGGATCACGGAGTGTGATCCGAAACGTTGATGCTAAAAAACATACATAATCAAAACCAGAAATTCAAGCTTTATTCAAATGGATTGTGGAAATCTGATCGATTTGACACAACTATATTGTAAACGCACCTTATGATCTTTATGGGGCTGTGAATGTATGAATCTGGATCATTGGCACACACACACACACACACACACACACACATATTTTGGGCCTGGTGCAAGGTTTCAACCTCAAAGTTCAAACCTTTTTCATTTGAGTGTGCATGAATTGTTGCATCATGTTTCTTTAGGTTCTTACTTACATGCTTAGCCTATAAGGATAGCATTTATTTTGAATCTTCTCCAAATTATGTTCGATGCATCAGGTGCTTAGACAACTTGGAAATTCAATTAAGTTCCATGAGAGTTTTGAACTGTTAGATATCAAGTAGCTTATTTGAATAAATAGCGCTTTTGGGTTTCAGTAGATGATGTTGGCATGTCCATTTCTCACAAGCACTGCAATGGTCTATTGTGGTTTTCTCAAGTTGCCTTTTGGAATGTTGTTGCATCATGAGATCTTATCTTTTGTGCGGAGACCCATCAGAGTTAAGAGCAGGCCCTCCCCCCAGTTGCAGGGATACTTTTGGGTCTAGGCCTTTTGGTGTGAAGTTCACAGATCAAGGGATTTTCATGTTTCTAGAGGTCTAGCTTGCCATGTTCATGACCACCTTTGATCTCAGGTGTCATTGTTAGCTGTAGACATTTATTCCATGTACATTTGGCTTTGAGTTTAGAGGAACTTATCCCTTCTCTTGGATATCTTCATGTCAGTTTGTTATTCTCCCTACTACATTCCCCTCTTTGTGCATGTTAATGGTGGCCTGTATCTCATCTTTATTCAGAGATTGCCTACTATTCCTCTTTGTGTAATATCATTTTGTTGGGTTGTTCTAATGACTGCATTAGGCTCTGCAAGATGCTTATATATGTTATCATAAAGGACTGTGAGTAGATGTTTTTAAATGAATTTCCATTTTTCTGATTATTTCTAAATATCTGGATCTGTGGACAAGTTTTGTTTTTGAATTAAGTTAATATTAAAACCATATAGGCTTCAGGAACTTTACATTAAGTGCTCTGGAAGAGGCGTGTTGTATCTCATTGTTATTGCCTTCTTTTCGGTAGACTTGTCCCCCTTGCAAAATGATGCTTGTCCCCTATACTTCTTTATATTGTCCTCATTTTGGCCTCTTGACACTAAGAAATCCTTATTGGGTTCCTTAGATCCCTTTTGTTGATGATTTGCAATTTTTCTTATCCAATTGACATCATCAACTATGATTTTGCTTGGTGGTTTCCGGTGTATTTGGTTTTTAGAGTTGAGAATGCAATTAATATTGGTTCCTAGTACCCTTTCAGAAAGTAGAAATTCTGGTTTGTTCTAACTGTGCATGCATTGGCCTAGCCAGCGTCAAGAGATTTTTTAGTGGACTTAGGGAAGGAGTACTTCGCCAAGGATGATAAGTTGCACACAAGAACTGTTGAAGATGGGGAAGTTCCCCTTCTAATGTATGCCAAGTCTTGAATGCTCCTCATTGTGTTCACCTAGGGACTCATTTATACATCTCAAGTATATGTATAATCTTCTCTCTACAAACGCTTTTGCCTAAAGGACAATTTATGTGCTTACAAATCAATCCAAAAAAGTATGTCTCTACCCCACATCTTTCATTTATGTAGGTTTTATATCTCATTATTTCATCACTTGTTGCATGCATTTATTTGCTTCATTTCCATGTTACCTTGTAGAAATCTGGCAATGTCGCTCTCCTTTTGTTGTGTTGTTTCTTTGAGGAGTCCTTTCTTCACAGGGCTATTCATATTTATGGTATGTCTTATGGCTTGGTGTTTAATCATTTAAGGCCCTCCTAAAGCTGTCAAGACAATTACTTATTTCAATCCACTATAGGTATTGGAAGTGTTAAGTATCCCCTAGAGACAGCCTATTTATGTGTAGAAGGAGATGCGTCAATAGGAATGTGTTCCTCTTTGTGTATTACAATCTAAGCACCCTGATTGCCTCTGTTTCATTCCAAATGGAGGGAATATGTTTTTGTAGAGATAAACTACGAGAAAATCTAATCAGAGACAAATGAAGCTGCAAATAATACAACACAAAACAATACGCGCTTCATTATTTTCAATCAAATACATCACACTTATATATGAGTTTAGTCTCCTACATTATAGGAAACTCTCAAAACAACTTTCCCAAATATATTGAGTTAACAACTCAACACATTGGTACCTTTAATTTATTAACCTACTTAACAAACTATAACAAACCTATTTATTTTATGCATAATTATTATATGCATCCTATGATGCAATATTCCTAAGACCCCCCATATTGCATCATTCTCCAATGGGGATAGTGGACCAACAATACTAGATGACCACATTCAGTAGTTCATCATAAGTTATGAGTAGGGACATACACATCTACTCATGACAAGCAATAGGGGAACTAGCCTCACTATGCTCAGTATAGGTCTTCATTCAAGGATAGGGACAAACACATCTACCCATGGAACCAAGGATAGGGACAAACACATCTACCCATGGAACCAAGGATAGGGACTAACACGTCAATCCAAGGTATAACATCATGTT
Source organism: Thuja plicata (assembly GCA_018584345.1). NCBI lineage: Eukaryota > Viridiplantae > Streptophyta > Pinopsida > Cupressales > Cupressaceae > Thuja > Thuja plicata. The sequence goes on along the minus strand of MU228396.1, from coordinate 486,106 downwards.
TGGATAGGGACAAACACATCTATCCAAAATCATGGTCATGAACAAGGACACACACATCCGATCATAACAATTACTAGCCTCACTATGCTCATTATAGGTCTTCATTCAAGGATAGGGACAAACACATCTACCCATGGAACCAAGGATAGGGACTAACACATGAATCCAAGGTATAACACATCATGTTTGGATAGGGACAAACACATCTATCCAAAATCATGGTCATGAACAAGGACACACACATCTGATCATAACAATTGTGATTGGGGACGCACACATCCAATCATCTACATCATCTTGTGAATGGGGACAAACACATCCATTCACAAACAAGCAACAATAGTGATTGGGGACAAACACATCCAATCGCTTACATCATCTTGTGAATGGGGACAAACACATCCATTCACAAACAACTAACAATTGTGTTTGGGGATAAACACGTCCAATCACAAGTACAAATCTTTGATTTGATTTAGAAAATATATTCCTCACTATTTTTCATGTGGATAGTCTTCAGTAGCCACCTCAAAAAGGAATTCTTCATCATCATCTACAACCAATGCCTTATCTGTATTTAGCTTGCCATCAAGGAGATCCTTGGCACACTGAGTGCAATACATAATAATGTGTCCCTTCTTGCAATAGTAGGACAAAATTCTATCCTTGAAGAAACAACTTACCTTTGATGTAGCATAACTAGATTTGGAGGAATGGTTAGGCCTTTTTTCCCATACATTGCAGTTTCTGCTATAGTTGAGTCAGTTTTCTTAGCTTCTTCATCAATCAAAGTAGATATTATTTCTTCTAGGGCAGCATCTACTTTGTTTAATGTGAAAGCAATGTTACCATAACTAGGAGGATGCTATTCAACAAAATAGCTTTTGAATCATCATCATTTGCTTTAGCATTTATCCCAATTAGTTGATTCAATAGGGAGCGAAATTTCCTGATATGTTGAACAATGTTATCACCTTCCATCATTTTTAGCCCGAACAATTTCTTTCTCAAACTCGTCTTGCACTCGTTGCTTTTGATCCAAATAAAGCATTCAAGCTATCCCACACTTCCTTTGAGGTCTTTGTTAAGTTGATGTGGTGGAGGTATGCAATTGACAGTGCAAGACCAATCAAAGCTATTGCCCTTTGATCTTTCACAATCCATTTTGTGCTTTCATTGACATCAGTTGGCCTTGTTGTTGCTCCACTTACTATATCCCACAGATCCTTTTCAATAAGAATCAACTGTAATTTGATTTGCCATGTGTGGAATTCTGAACCTTCAAAATTTTCTATTGATATGCTATTTTTCTCCATTAAAAGAAAATATTTGACCCTCCCTTTATCTAAAGAAAATCAAAGGTGTTTGTTTCCACCGATAATACACCTTAAGATGATCAAAAAATTTACATACACTTTAATCGAGATCTTAGAAACACTATGGTAAACTAAACTCTAAAAAGGAAATTATTAATGTGAATAACTCCTCTAAATACTAATTGACTTAAAAGCTGTAATGTTGGCCTCTCTCTAACTTCTTCAGACTTCTTCAAAGATTACAACTATACTTAGCCTAAATGCTGCCACAATGTGTGCACATAGAATACCCACTAAATTAAATTTTCCCTAGGCCCAATTTCATAGATTCCTCTATCAATGACATCCACAACTTTTCCTAATTTCACAAGTCTCCATGCCCATCCTATGTCAAAGAAATGTGCAGAGACAAACAAAATATTTCTAAAGGCTAGAAAATATGGTGCTCACATGCACAGATTCTCAAATACATAAGCATTTGGAGTGCAGATTTGAATTCACGACGTTATTGTTGTCTATAACTAAAACTTGCCTCAAAACATTTTGGACAATATATCTAAATGCACTCTCTCTTTCTACAAAATAATACATATCTTGTATATGATCATGAACTGCTACAGTTAAGAGGCAAAGAACTTCCATGTTCGTTCCAACAATGCCTTAAGAATCTTTGCAAAGGGGTTCAGATATGGACTTCCCAGCAATCAATGGATGAAGATGCAGGCACGGGGAAACACATTTATATGTAAAGTTACTCCTCCAGAGCTACCGCTGCTCTTTGACCCCAAGAAGAGTGCCTACCTTGCACCGACCGATTGAACGACAATCATATTGTCGTATCTGGAATATGCTATGTAGGTCGCTCACACAGGAATGAGAGCTGAACATCTTATCACTGCTAGGTTATAGATTTTGCTCTACAGTATTGTAAATTACTGCATAGGGAGACTAAGACTAAGGAAATTCCACGGGTTCCACCGGAATACATGTGGGCTATATCCATGCATTTACAAGGATGAAAACATCTCTGTCCGTGGGTATTTGCACCTCTCACGTTCTAATACCTAGTGCGTAGATCAAAAATCCATGAGAACACTTTGAAGAGACAAACACTGGCACTCAGGAAAAACTATGCTTTAATACCATATGAGAAAATCTAATCAAAGACAAATGAAGCTGCAAATAAGACAACACAAAATAATACGTGCTTCATTATTTTCAATCAAATACATCACACTTATATAGGAGTTTAATCTCCTACATCATAGGAAACTCTCAAAACAACTTTCCCAAATATATTGAGTTGTTTTAACAACTCAACACATTCGTACCTCTAATGTATTAACCTACTTAACAAACTATAACAAACTTATTTATTTTAATCTTAATTATTATATGCATCTTATGATGCAATTTTCCTAACATAAACAATAGTTACTAGTTTTTTCTCTGCTACAAAATCTTCATTAGCGGTTTGTCTAGTTTAATTCCCTCAAACTTGGAGATTTCTCTATGAGTATGGTCAAATCCTGCTTGGAACCTCTTGTGGTGACACATTGATGTTGTTGGCTCTTCAGTTTTAGCTTTACTTGTAGACATGTGACAAGGGTGGTTTCCTTTTGTTGTGTCGTGCTTGATCTTCATCAGTGCCATGTTTCTTTGAGGGATAGTTCCTCCGCATGGCTATTTATATGTCTTATGGCTTTGGGATTTGACTTTTTTACACCCCCTCTTACTTTGTTCAACTTTCTTTTCTGTTTAACTTAGGGTCTTTCTATGATAGTACTTATCTTTTATAATTGCATGTTCTTTTTGAGTTAGATTGACATATTTTGGTTATTGGTGGACATTAATATAATTTCTTTTATTTATTTTTCTACCCTTAGTTGGGTGGCCTTGATGCACCAAGGGAAGTTGTTTACTAGGAATGAAGGAATAAAGCAATTCATTTCCCGAGGAATGCCATTGATTGTCAAATGGAATTTTGTGAGTTGAGGATTTGTTGATGTGTGTTTTATGACTGCACTGACAACATAATAAAATACCAAGGTATCTTATCCTCTCTTGACCAAAATCCCGTGTATGCTAAGGTTGCAAAAGATCATACATGTGATGCGAAGGTTCCTTTTATTTATGGATAAGCTCAATGGTTGATGTGATATGATGGTATCACAAAGGGACTTATGTTTGAATTCTTCTTCACCTCTTCCGCAATGCTAGCTGGAACTTCTTCATCGAATATTGCAATCTCGTGATGCTTCTTCTTTGAATAGACACAACTGAAATGAATTGAAATTAAAGGGGAAAAGGGCTAGAAGGATTTGAATCTACTCCCAAGGACAATGATGTCAATGGATAGTGCTCCAGTGGACAAACTCCCAATAACCAAGCTCTACTTCGCCAAGATCAACTACAACTCCACAAGAATTGGTGCAATCTTCTAAGGGTTATGCAAATTATTTTCATATCACAACGAACACCATCATAATGAACAATGCACATTTAATGATAGAAGTTAAACATCCATAAAAAAGGGGACTCAGACTAACTTTAGAGGACAACTTACAATCAACAAACTACCAAAAGTATGAGCCAGGGAAATTCACCAGACACCATTACATTTCTCCATTGAAATCAAAGCACTTTACCTAACAAATGTACTTTAGGTGAGGTACAATGAAACCATGCAAGCACCAAAATACATCAAGTAATCACCATGTAACCAACAATGAAAAATTTATTATCTTGGTAGCTCTTAACAACAATCTCAAAATTTGCTCCTTTACAAGTGAGAAGTGAGCCCTTTATATAGGTCTCAAATTACAATGGGTGGCTAGGTTTTAAATAAACGACCCAGATTTTTGCCACGTTAGCCCTGATTAGGGTTAGGGCATGAAGAGGGAATCTACAATTAATGAGTGGGTCCACATGGACCAATAGAAATACACATGTCCAACAGGGTGGGGTAATAAATGCCCACTACGTAAGTCCACGTAGTAAGAGAGGGGTGAAATGAATGCCCACTATGCATTAAATGTTGTATTCCCACAATAGCTTGTCATTTATTCCTTTCCTTCAATGCAAAGAATTTGGAAACGTCAACTTTGGAAGGTGATTGAGCGCCATTCTTGTTGACCTTTCTGTCCTTGTTGAAGTTTTTCATACTTGAATTCTATCTTAGGAACTTGAATGTCTTTCTTAAACATTTGGAATTAGAATTCTTCCTCGCTCTTTCTTGACTGGGATCTTTGGATTTTCCAGAGGAAGTTCAAGGTGTTGCACTCTTCCTTCTTTATTTATACTTGAACTTTGATCTTTGAGGTCTCGAACCTTGAATGCCTTGAATTGGAATTCTTCCTCTTCTCTTTGTAATTTCTCTTAGATTTTTCCATCTCTCTGCAAATGCACCTCTTCCTTCTTAAAAGTTGAGTCCTTCTCTCTCTAGAAACTTTTTCTCTTCAAAATTCTCGTGCCTTCTTTCTCTCTAAAAACTCTCTTTTCAAAAAAATTCTCTCCTCATAATTTTCATGCTTTCTTTCTCTCTTTTCAAAAAACTCTTCCTCTCTCAAAATTCTCATGCCTTCTTTCTCTCTCTTCAAAAACCCTTTCTCTCTCCTCAAAATTCTCGTGCCTTATTTTCCTCTCTTCAAAAACCTTTTCTCTCGTCTCAAAATTCTCGTACCTTCTTTCTCTCTCCAAAATTCCATTCTGGGCGCATAACTGAAGAGGGTGGAATTTCTTTTTACATAGGCACATTCCTGCTTGCCTACCTTGGATTTGTACCCAGGGTGCATTTGAGCACTTCACTGCAGAGGATTTCTAGCACTTAGACAAATTTCTACACTGCAGGAGATTTTCAGCATTGCAGGAGGTTTTCAGCATTTTGACAAATTTCAGCACTCCAGGAAATTTTCAGCACTTAGACAAATTTCAGCACTGCAAGAGATTTTCAGCACTTAGACAAATTTTAGCATTGCAAGAGATTTTCAGCACTGTAGGAAGTTTTCAGCACTTAGACAAATTTCAGCTTTGCAGGAGGCTTTCCGCACTTAGAAAAATTTCAGCTCCGCAGGAGATTTTCATCATTGCAGGAAGTTTTCAACACTTGAACAAATTTCAGCACTGCAGGAGGTTTTTAGCACTTGGACAAATTTCAGCATTGCAGGAGATTTTCAGCACTAGACAAGTTTCAACATTGCAAGAGAATTTCAGCACTGCAGGAGGTTTTTAGCATTTAGATAAATGTCAGCATTGCAGGAAGTTTTCAGCACTTAGACAAATTTCAGCACTGCAGGAGGTTTTCAGCACCTAGACAAATTTTAGCACTGCAGGATATTTTCAGCACTTGGACGATTTTTTTGCTTGTCTACCTTGCATTTGCGCCCAAGGTGCATTTGAGCATTACATTGCAGAAGGTTTTTAGCACTTAGAAAAATTTCTGCTTGTCTACTGTGGATTTGCGCCCAAGGTGCATTTGAGCACTGCACTATAGGAGGATCACATTTGGAGGATTTCCAACACTGCCGACTTCATGCTTTTCTATGCTTTTACGGTGATATTTCTAGACTTAGTAAGTTTTCAAGCTTTTCTCTTTTGGATACTTTTTCACTTTCTTAGGTGCCTTGTCAGTGCTTTTTCACCTTTTGATGCTTTTTTGGATTGCCTTTTTTCTATGTTGCATGGGTACTCGTACCCATACCCTTGGGATGTGTACTGAGTACTGGTACATGTACCCAAGTATTGGGTACTCAGTGGAGAGCATCATAGCTAAGGAACTTGATTAAGATTTCTGATTTTTGTTTCAGATTTTTGTTCGTGTATCAACTTGCTGTTTATCAAGCTTAATTCAATATGTAATTAGTTTGAAACTTTGATACAATACTGATTAACAATAAACTGTATCACTGTTCAAGTCAGAAGTTTATCATTTGCAATATGTCATTGGTATATGATTTATGATCTTCTTGTTCATGTTTAAAGTTTGCCTTCTCTGTTATGCATCTAAACATTTAGCATATATTATTATTACAAACATATTGCAAATCTGAAACTGAAAACAATACATTACATCTGCAAACTTTATCACTGTTCTTGTTTTGAAAACTCATTGTCACGACTCTTATTTTCATATTTTCTATAAAATATTAAATTATATTAAAAAAAAGTTTTTGACGTGCCCAAGTACCCCGTCCCCTATTTTGAAAAATAGCTGTACCCATACCCTAAGTACCCAAGTATCCCCATCCCTGTGCAACCTTGCCTTTTTTTGAACTATTTTTTCGAATTGCTTTTTCTAGAAGTGTTTCTGAGTGCTTTTTCCGGAAGTGCTTTTTCAGGGATTCTTTTTAGACTGCATCATCTAATCACATTTTTGGATACCCATTTTCTCCCTCTTCAATCTGTCCTCATCAGTCGCCTGAAATGGCCTGCTAAAAATATACTTACTATAAATAATAAGTTTGTTCAAACACAAAATTAGGTCAATCGGAGACACAGTGAAACTTACTAAACATAGACATTGCTAAAAATAGTAAGTACTTTCAAACTCAAAATATGGCCATTCTTGGATACAATGAATCTTATTAAAAATAGACATACTAAAAATAGCAAGTATGTCAAAATGTTCATGGGTATTCTTTCTATACGTTCAATTCCTTTCTCCCACTTGACCTAATCCACTGACAAACACAATTTCCATTCTAGGAGCCAAAGGTGGACAACAATTCTCTTCTAGACTAAGCCAATTTCACCAATTCTCATTTGAAACACGAGGAACCTCAGGAGATTGAGCCCAAAACTACTAAGAACGAAAGCCAAAGGACAAGGCCAACAACAAAAAAAAGGGATCCCCAGCGATGTGTGAAAAGGTCACAACAAGATTGCTCTTAGAGTTATTATAATTGAAGTTCTTTAATTTCACTTAGGATATGAGGACCTTTTGAGAAAGGAGCATAATAATAATCAGGTTTTTTACCAAGTCACATGCATCATATGGAATATCATCACAATTGAATACATCAAGTCTTCAAAAGGATCTTGGCACAACATCATACACGTATCTCAATGCAAATTGAAATACACCAACGTCTGAAATGTTGAGGAACACCATTTTGAACACATGGGTGCTTTCTCTGTCAATCCAACTATTTTAATTGTGATGGTGATGAAGCAGTTTGGGAATCCAATTCACGATCTTCCCACCCTAACAACAACTATATCCGCCTACCTATTTCCACAGACCGCCCACCCAACCCCAACCATATCCTCCACCATAGAATAGTAGGGGCCCACCCCATGCAGGGTGGGTGGTATAGGCTTCTTCCTACCCACCCAAATTTTCTTTTTTTGTTGCCTGTATTAAATTAGATTGCAGTCATGTAAGATGTCAATGTATATAAATTTTTAAAAAAGTTAAAAATCAAAGACATATGGTCATCCAGTTTTAAAGTCAGACAATTGAATTTATTTGTGATAATCTTTGGTTGTATCAAATTTTATCTCAATATTGCTTTAATCTAACTCAAAGCCATATATTGTGTAGTGTTTCATTTGTTTATTCTACATATGGATTTCAGTTATGCGAAACTAAACTTTAATTCTTCTTTGATTCTATAAAACATGGAGTCCAAAGGAGAACAGTGGTAAACAATATTAAAGGTTATTAACTTATTTCTATTTATGGCAAGGGATTATTGTCCAAGTTCATTGCTGTAAAACAATTTACTGTTTCTCTTGTAGAACATAATGGCAAATGTTGTCAGACTTTTTTGTATTAACTGACTTTTATTGTCATCAAGTACAAATGCAAAGATGGACCAGATGATGTTTTTTTTGTTTGGTTGGGATAACCAAATGTGTTACTCCAACTGCCCGAGAGCTGGAAACGTGGAAAATGATCTTTTGGCTAAGAAATCACAACCAACGGGTATCTATTCTATTAAAACTCAGCTGGATTTTGCACTTGGCCTTAACTGTTTTTGGCCAGCATTATCATGGCTGCTTATAAGTTTATAATATCGATAACATGCCCAACAGCATTTGAACTTGGGTCAATGCCATGGAAATGGAGTAGCCTATGATTTTCAGGACCATAGATTGGGTGCCTTAGATTAACAGTATTGAAGACACTTATTGGCCTGAAAATCATATGCATTATCGTTATATTCACATTATCCAAACCCAGTGTTGACATGATTTGCAACCAAAAGAAATAATAGGAGAGATGAATGTACTCAAAGGATGCATGCTATTCATTATTCCCATGAGTGAGATGTACAATTTGCTACTGTTCCATCTGGGAGCAGCCAGACCAGATACCTGAACCTGAAGGCTCTTTTACAAGATTTGACTCTATAATACTTTCCAAAAAAGTTATTTATGAGTAGCACAGCTCCTAATTCCTGTTGTTCTAATTTTTTCAGTTGGACTAATCTCATAGGAGTGACATGTTGACAAGACAGCTGCACCATCCAGATGCTGAAACTATGATGTGATGGGCATGAAGCTGTAAATTTGATTGTATGTATCCCCGTGTAGCCTTTGTCAATGATGTATTGTTTCATGTTTGTATGAAATCAGCTATTTCTATTTCAGATTTGTATGATGTGTTTGGATAATCTTGGGTGTCTCTACATAAGCATTAGAATCTACATTCTACTCATAGTAAAGAAGTACTAGCATGTCTCCCTCTGAATATCATGATCTGTCCTAACTCTTAAGTGTAAACACAGCGAGACCATACCCCAAACTGGGTTAAACTCTGAAGAACTTTTAAACCATATCGAAGCTGCATTGATATATTCTTTGGGGTGAATACGAAACTATTGGCAAATCTTTCATTTGAAGAAAAAGTTAAAGATGTAGTTTCAGATTCTTTACACTGCATGGTTTCATATTCTTAATTAGATCTTGCAAAGAAGTGGTCTAATAATTAACTGTGAATTACTCAGTTATGTTGCCAATCTCTAAATGTCAGAGGCAATTTATTGATTTCTTTATCAGATTATGGCATTATGCTGAAAATGCCATAATTAGAATATTTGTGGCAATCTTGCAAATCGTGGACTTGTGTCTACAGTAAGATAAATGATATGGAACATCTTAGCTTGGTTTTTTAATCAAACATTAATGAAGTGTGTAGCTTTGTGTTATAGGCTTTTTATGCTTGCAATGTTTGCACTTAAACAAGTTTTCAGCCTATTGTAAGCCGTTTATGGAATTCAAAGGGATGTATGATGGATGGGTGCTTTTTTGTTGCATCTTTCATTTTATAATAATCTTTTTTGAAGACATTTTCATTATTCCTGAGATATGTGTGCTCTTCATGAATAAAAATCTGAAGTGGTCCCATTGGAATTGGGTATAGACAAACATGATATTGAACCTGTTTTAGTTACCACTTAGTGATAACTCCTCTATAGCTTGATTGCCATATTTTCTGTTTGGTAATACTTGCAAGGTTCAACAGTGGCTGTATCAAGATTTTAATAAATGGTAGCTTTCTCTGCCATTCACACCTTTCCAAACCACTGCAGTGGCCTGCTGATTGTAGATATGCATTGACATGATGTAAATTTATAAGAGGACTGATTCACTCAATTGTTTTGTAAGGTTATGAGCAATTTGGTATTTCAAGGAAAGGATCCCAGGATAATACAGATGAGCACTGCACTATTTTCTACGATAAAGAGAAGGTATGATGATGCAGTAATGCTTCTTTAAATAGAATTTATATTCAGGTCAGTAAGATATTGTTGGAGATCTGGCAACACATATTTTCTAAATTGACATTAGCAATGCATCTTTAACTTTTTTGGGTCCTCCAAGAATGGCATGATAACATTGAATGGATTTTCAGGTTGAGCGTATGGAGGGTGGGACCTTTTGGTTATCAGAGTCTCCATCTGTGGCAGGAAGTACTTCATGGGGTGCAACTGTACCCAGCATTGCCACATGGGTGATATCCTACTATTTCATCTTGTTGAAATCCTTAACTCATTGTGTGGAGTTAACAGATTGTGATTGGTATCTTATAAAATCTGTAGCTTCTGCCAAAATTTTGTATCTGTTTACTTAACATAATTTCCACACATTTCAACTCAAAGGAGTTGAGCCACCTGGGTTTACTTTTCAAATTGTGAATACAAACATGGATGAAGTGAGTGCTCGTGCCCGGCGAAGAGGTGCATTGCTAACATGGCAGCATATAGCATCCTTGCCTCCAAGCTTACCTGTTGTTTATTGTGGAGGATTTAATACACAAAAAGAGTCAACTGCTGGACGCTTCTTGCTTGGAAGATCAAGGTAGTAAACATCTCGTCTTGGCCTGCTTAATAATGGAAGTAATGAATAATTTTACGAGGGGAATGTGCTGTTTTTTGCATGAACTCTGGAATTTTATGTGATCAAAGACTTGGTACATTTAAATATTTCACTCTAATTGCCATAGGATGCCAAGATTGTGCATCCAAAATCTGACAGATTTTTGTTTGTTTTGTTGACTATGCATGTTTTATTGTTTATTAATATCAATTTGACCCTTTGATACATAAACGGTAGTGGTGCTGAGTTATTTGCAATGTCTGAATTTTTACGCAAGGTGAAGGAATTTGATTTGCTGGGCGCAAGTTACAGATTGGAAATTCTTAGCATCTATATCATAACTAAAAGTACTATCGTGGACTAGTTATTGGTGATGTCAACTCCAAATGCTTAAGCTTAGGGGCTAGACCAAGTCAAATTTAGAAGGTTACTTTTATTTTTTGATAATCTACAGATTGATTTATGAGAGCAACAAAGAAAAGCTTCATGCAAAGACCTCAACCAAGAACTTAGATCAACCCTCTTCCCGTGGGACCGGATGGTCTTATCAGTAAGAGATTCTTTCTTAGAGACTGCCTTCCCATATGAAACAAGAACCTACACAACAAGGCAATTGTCATCTACACAATCCGACATATCTGATGAGGCTGAAAATCTTGAGAATCATGAATCTGTTAAGTTTTTGTATTGAAGAGCCAATACTGAGATATAACTACACAACGTTGTCCAAGTCCAATACTGAGATGCCACGAAGACTGAACTACACAACGTTGTATAGTTTTTGTTTTTGTATAAAGGGACCCAAGGAAATTGATATAACATAAAGCCCACAATCAGCCAAGAGGCTAGGCCTTCTACGTCAAACACAACGTTGTCCAAGTGCCCGCGTAGGAGACATCTCATTGTGTAAACATTGTGTGCTGACTAAGCTGCCGTAAGCTGGAGGTTGTCGCTATTGAGTCATTAGCACTGTGGTGACGTTACACATAATATCACGACTGGAAAAAGAGTATTGTCGTGAGTATTAGGAGTTGCTGGAGCTGTGACCCGGGTTTCAAGAATTATGTTGGGTGTGGCGAGACCATAGTTATTGTTGACAGCCGAAGTCGGGTAGTGGCATTGGAGTGATATCGCGGTGGCACTAGAAACCGCGACAACCACAGTGGACCCGTGGTTAGAAGATTCTATAAGGAGCCCGAGTGGGAAGGAGCACAGATGCTAAGCATGTATTAGAGGTGCAGGAAAAGAACTTACAGGTTGACCACCAACTGCTGTCAACTACACCACAGGCTAGGTGGAGTGCTGAGCGCGACCCGTAGACTCTGCAAGCCATATGAACACACTCGTCTGGCAATGGGTCTTCCTTCGCAGGATGTAAACCGTATGTAATACTCACAAACTCCCATTGCATGTTGGTTGTTTCCTGAACTGGTATTAATCAGTTTGTATGTTTCAAGGGTATTTATGAGAGCTGTTTATTGATTAAATTAAAGTCTGCATCAATCGAATCCTTGTATGCCTTTACTATTTTGCATATAATATCTATTGCTTGAGTGCATATTAAAATACAAACACCAGAAGTCCTCCAGCGGTTTCGCAAGAAATGGAAAAACATATGAGTTTAATCAACACTCTAACTTAAACAACAGATACAGACAGGGATAGGTTATTGCTGTGAATTTTTATTGGTGAGGGAAATTACTAAGTGATTCTCTTCGATTAACGAAGGAGATTATTCTCTGGCGTCCAGTATTATTCAGCAATTTAAATAAGTGAAAAATGGCAAAGTATATTAGATGTGCCTTAACTGATGGTGTCGAGACATAGAGAAGCTATTCAGGAATTCCGTATATAGCTACAGGTTAGCACTCAAGGGGATGGTGTTGCAACTGTGACTTGCACATTGTTTAAAGATTGTTCTTAAACAGTATATTGATATTTATACTTCAATGCACCACTTCAGTGTAGCAGCAACTGGAAAATTATTGTGGAAGTTAAGGGCTCCACAAATAGTGTCAATCATTGGCACAGTGTAATCTTCAGAGGAAAGAACCTGCCAATCTTTAGTGCGCAGCAAGCTTTGTACAAAGTTCAGTTTGTTAAGGCACACAATTGTTTTAAGCTTGGTATTCCATGCATAGAGTATTGACCTTTGTGGTATGGATTCTGTATAAAATGAACCAAACTGTTACAATCAAATAAACATTCACAATTTCAGAAGTAAGCAAACTGTTTGTTGAAATACTTCAGAGTGAGAATTTTTTATAACAAACAGCTGTAGTCTTAAACCTTAGAAGTTAAGTCCGGGCAGTTGCTTTCAGCGCAGACCTAGTTAGAGTCATTACTGCAGTCACTGCAGCAGTTCCAGGTATCACATTCTTGAAGGCAATTCCACATCTAGCCATTGGAGGCAATATTCACTTACAACCTTACAGTAACAACAGTATTCAGAATTTCAGTGTCGGGTACAGGGTGGAATACCTGCTCATATTATTGAAATAGAAATAGGAAAGGGATTTACGCAACAACTACAAGTTAATCTGAAGTTTTTGAACAATGCAAGTCTGGACATTCACCTGCAGAGACAAGTAGTTTCTAGCTAGGAAAGATGCATGGTTTGGAAAAAGTCTGGAAGGATCTTGTTAAGGTACAACAACAGTTAGCCCAGATTTCACAACCTAATAAAAGGGCAGAAATACTCGGCATGTATGATGAGTGTAACACACTTCCTCCACAGGTTCAGAGAGATTTAACCTTCTCTAGTTTCATGGACTTTCATCCAAAGCTTCAACACAAGACTTTAATGGCAAAGAAGCAGCGTCAAGATTTGGCTCGGGATCTACTTGCACAAGATAGGTGCAGAAATTTATATGAAGAGTTTCCAGCTATCATTAATCAACCCATAAGTGAACAAAAAACTAAACCAGTTATTGAAGAAAAGCCTTATGAGGTTGTCATTGAAGCAGGAGATTGCAAAACAAATATTGAATCAATGCATGAAGGAGATGCTAAAGAAGAGGCAACAAATCTAGAGGTTACAGGATGGTTTACTAGAGAAGAGCAACCAACTTCCATTGATTCTCAACCTTCACTTGATCAAAGAAAAGATGTGGTTAAAGATTGTAACCACCAATTGGATGCCTTTAGCAATTCATGTAATGAGGAATCGTGTGATTTCTTTAGCAACACCTCACTTATGCGTAATGCTGATTTGGATGACTAATCAGGTGATGCAATCCAAAATAACAATGATGAGAAGCATGCCTTGAAGAGTCAACTGAAAGTCAAGGATGATGTCATTATTGCAGCTATTGTACACCATGATAACACTCACAGAATTATTGAGGATCTTTGCGTAAAGGCTCAGATGGGAAAAGGGCAAAGTGGTTTAAGGATTGAATCTCATGTTGCTGATTTACAGGGGGTCAAAACAGCTTGTGAGGTTTGGAAATCAGAATATCTATGTTTACTTTCAGATCATGACTACCTGTTACAGGTTGTTGAAAATTATGCTGAGCAGTTGAGGAAAAAAGATGACGAGGTTAATAAGCTCAACAAAGAGCTTAATGTTGCTCAGGAAACATTGGAGCACACACATCTTGCTCTTCGGAAGCAAGAAATCAGATTGTTGCCACTAGTTAGTACAGGGAACAGGACGACAAAGAAAGGTCTGAGTTCTTTCAGGAACTTGATAGCATACATTAGACTTATGACTTGGATAGATGTCCCAAAAGATCAGATAACAAATCACTAGATCATCTAGAACTTCTTTATGAGTTGAATAACTTTCAGGCAGTTGACAATTTCTTGTTTGAGATGGATGCTGATTTGACATTTGATAATCCTTTTTTTGAGCTAGATGAGGAAGGTATTTCCTATTCCCATAACGAGGATGAGGTTGATTGCGGGATTTGGGACCCAGGTTCAGTTACTAGAGATGAGTCTTGGTCACCAGGTTGGAGTAATGAGGTGACTTCAGTTGTTGAGCAGCTTGGTTTCTACATCAGCGGTTCAGGATGGGCAGTTGTGACTTATTGCATGATGGGTGATACACTTTTCCTTGCTTTATCTCTCATTGATGGAGAGATGTCTAGTATTGATGACATCCAGGAGGCAGCTGCCTTGTCACATTTGATAGACAGGCATAATGCTGATTACAAATCAGCTTTGGATAGAGACTTGGTAATCAGTATGACCAAGGGGTACCTAAGGGGAGAAGACAGTATTGATGAGTATCCCTTGATTCGTTCCCCTCTTCACACAGTTGGGACTCAACCACATTACTGTACCGATTCATCCAGTGCCTATGGTAACTCTATCATCACAGGTTTTGAACATGATTATGATGTTTGGGTAGTCTATTATGTATGGGATGGATGGAAGGTTTGATACACTTCCCTTCTTGACGAAGGAAGCCATGTCCTGCAGTTTTGGTAGTTTGCTTCTTCAGTTCAGTTTCCAGTTTGGGTTTTACATATTGGAGGGACAGTGTTTTGGCAATTGGGCCTTTTGGGAAATTCACTCATTATGGGCATGGATTGACAGGATATTTCAGTCAGCTGGGGAGATGGGCGACCCTTTTGTTTGTGGGACCCAAGAGGAACTTTCTCTTGGTTAGTGATAATTCAGGGAGCTAGTTGGCATAATGTTAGGTCCCCACCTTCATTTGACCTTAGTAGTGCTTATGATTTCAGTTGGATTGAGGATCTGCTCACAGATGATGGCAGCACAGGGCAGGTTGATTCGACTGATCAGATACAGGGGGAGATTTGGGACCCCGACATTAGTTTGATTAATGCATTGTTGCTGTGTGGTCTTGATGATTGGCTTCACAAGTTTGGACAAATTGTTTGTGTCAGTTTTGCGCAACAGATTTGTTGAGCAGCTTCCTTGAGGTTGGTATGGGATCCATGAATTGTGGTCTCAGCATGCAGATACCGATTGCTTGAGGGCAAGCAAACTCCGAGAAGGAAGGATTTGTAATGTCCCCTTTTTAGGGCACATTATTTCTGTGCCCCGTTAGCCGTTTTATCTTGGCCCGATAGGCTAACTAGGGCCCGATAGGCTAACTAGGGCTTGACTGGGGTCAGTATGATATTTGGCCTAGGGAATTCCAGTTTCAGGCCAATCAGAGTAGTTTCCGCAGGGTTTCCAGATACTTACTATTTATAGTAAGTCGTCAGAGTTCAGTCTTCATGACATTTCAGTAGTGGACTTGGAGCGTATCGCCGATAGCTTTCCGGAAAGCTATCACACGTCTTATTCCGAGTTTGCTTGGTCATCCATTTTAATGCCAGAAGATTTCTTACTTTATTATTATGTCACTTTATTATTAAATGGATGTATCACTTTAAAGTGACAAAAAGTGAGAATATGAAAAGACAGAGAAGGGAAACTGAAGAGTCACAACTATTGCTTTAAAAGAAGGAATGGAGGCTCATTTGAGATATGCTTAGTTTATGAATTCATTTTCTCTTGGAGAATCCAAAGAGCTCCCAGCTTTCAATTCTGAAACCTGAGGACGGAAATCTTCAGGCTTTCTCGGTGAATTGGACGGAAACCCAGTTCATCTCTGAGGTGAATTCGCGACGGAGTTCACCATTGCATTTCCAGGTTCATGTCATTTGATATTATTGTTGCATTCAGTAATTCAGATTTGGATTGTTTGAAATCCCACTGTGATTGTATTGCTGTTGTATAATGCAATAATATTTGCTAAGGGGTTTAATGGAACATATTGCTGGTTTATTGCTGTTGAATCCATGATTTATTGCATGAATGTATTTGTTTAAATATTCTGAGTTACATTTGAGGAAACTGGAAAAAATATCCGGTTTGGGACATTTCACCAACTTCTCCTCAAGAGACAGCAGCACATAGAAAATCCTCAGTAATTTCCAGTTCCATTTAGAGCTCTAAAGCTTCTGAGATACTCCCAGACCTCAAATCTATCTCCTTTTAAATTAGGCCCATGGAATTAGTAGCCATCAATTGCTCTTTGTACCTAAGAAACTTGCACTGGGCTGAAATACAAGGATGCTTAGCTTCCACAACCAGCCCTGACACAGCGTTTTTATTCCAAACTATGGCCAAACTACCAGCTGTACCAATGGCATTACCAACCACCCCTTCACCGCTTCTCCAAATATACCTCCAACCACTTAGAATTGCTTGTATCATACAACATACTTTCAAAAAGGAGAGTTTATGTTTGTTTTGAAGTAGGATTGGGTCATGGAGATAGAACTAGTTGGTATTGTAATCCCTATGGCAACACATTTTGATAAACAAATCGTTTGAATATATAAACTTATTTAATATTTTAAGTAATTTGATACATTCATAGATTAATGAAAAAAAAACAAGAGAGTTCATTTGTAAAACAAAAAGTAGAGAAAAATAGGCCAAAATAATTTAGCTCTCAAAAAAATCTTTCTCGACGATCTCCTTAGTAGTGAATGGGCTCATGCTCATGCACAAGAATAACAATGCAACTGCTTTGGAACTTTCAGTGATCAATCTTCAACTCTCTTTGTGCAATGACAAGCAAGAATCAAAGTTCAACAAGAAGGAATTGTTCGTCTTTTGCAATCAAATTGAAGTAAAATGAGTTTCTTTTAGTCTTCAAATGGTTTAGATTACACTTTTATGGTTAGGGATTTATTTTTGTCCATCAAAGTCAAAGTCAAATGCCAAAAATGATTAAAAATTAGCAAAAAAAATCACCTAAAAATTAAAATGTGATGGGTTCGCTCTTGGTTCATTGTAGTTCCACAAAGCTGTGTGGTTTTGCTTAGGCTTGTCTTGGACAAACCCACAATCCACATCCCATCATCTGTGCAAAATATTATATTGATTGACCCAAATCACGAATTTGGTCATATTTAGACTTGGATTTGGGGGTAAATACCAGTGAATTAGCAACATAGTTTATAATATGTTATTTTTGATTTCAAGGTTTCACATTCGGGGTAATCCAGTTTAGGCGTATGTTGTGTTCCTCCACGAAGTGGTCCAGTTGAAGAGAACTATTTTGTGTTACAACTCTGACCTGTAGGTTGCCCACTTTGTTGGAATTGTTGGCTCATGGTATTTACTATTGTATTTGGCATCAAGTCTAATTGATCAACTGTCAAGGATTTTAACATCTCACGAAATATTATTGCAACTTTGTTTGAGATTGGTGAATTGCAGCTCCTTTAACGTCAATGCTAAGAAAAATGCGTTATAGTGGAGCATGCCTTGATCTTCTCAAACATGCCTTTTGTAGCACACTTGTACTTGCCATGCCCAATTATCCAACCTGTTTGTCATTGAAAGTGATGCTTTAGGGGGTAAGAATTGGTATTGTATTGATGCAAGAAGAAGACCCTTGGTGTTCACTGGCAAGGCACTAGCAGGCAAAAATCTAGTAATATTCAGCAGGCAAAATCTATTAAAATTTACCTATGAGACGAAAGGTTAGCCATTCTTCATGCTGGAACGCATTAGTACCCATGCTTTTTGGGCAACATTTCTACACGAAGATGGATCATCGCAACCTTAAGTATTTTATGGAATGAGCCTCTTATCTCGAACAACATAAATTGGTCACTAAATTTGTAGGTTATGATTATGAAATTAGCTACTATAAGGGGAAAGAGAATGTTATGGTAGATGCTTTATTTCAATTTGAATTTTCACAAATTCAAAAATCATGGAACATTATGTATTTTATCCTTACCAACTCAGGACTAGCTTTAGGAGGCCAACAAGACTGGCAAGATGATGTATGTGTTCAACAACTCATTTATCAGCTAATAGCCAATCTTATAGCTAAGTCAAGGTACTCTGAAATGGTTAATACTTGCATTAGAAAGGACGTATTGTGGTGTTTATGAATTCTACCCTTCAGGACAAAATGTTATAGGAATTACATGCATAACTTTTTGTAGGGAATTCTATCCTTTTATAGATATATGAACAAGCAAAAATAAATTTCTTCTGCGCTGGCATGAAACAAGATGTAAAAAATCACAGTAGCCGGAAACTCCTTTGTCCCTCCTTGGGCACACGTATCCTCGAATCCAATTTGGAAATGTATCCGATACAGCCCGGATACACGTCGAATATTGTATCCATGTGTGCCCAAAAAAGTTTGATTTTCTAACTGTGTCAAATGTGATTTGATTTTTTTAAAATTTGATGTAAATCTTCCCAAATTTAATTAAAAAATACTTCATTAATGCAATTTTTTTAAATTTTTTGGTATAAACAAAACCTACACCAAATGAGAAAGACAACTGAATTTTTTTTCTATTTCACTGACCCATTTTTTTGGGTTGTCTTCCAATGCAACTCTACTATTTTTGCATATTGTAAAGTGTTAAATTAACTTATAATAATTTATGTGGCATTTATGTGTCTATATTGCTTTTGAAGTAATGAAAATCTCCTCTAATAACTTAGAAAATTGTGTTAAATATATGTGTGTGTGTTTTTTATTAATGTCGTATCCAGCCGTATCCATATTGGGGGTATTAAAAAATGGCCGTATCTGTATTTGTATCCGTATCCGTATCCGTGTCCATGCAACTTTGAATTTTTTTTGTTTTGTGATATGTATCAATGCCACAAAGGAGAAGCTGCTAGGATTATGAGCACTTTACAACCATTACCCATTCCAATATAGTATAAACAAACATTTCCATGGATTTTATTGATGGGTTGCTTAAGTTAAGCAGCAAATTAGTCATTTTTGTGGTGGTTAATCTCTCTAATAAGTCTTTGAACTTTCCTATCAACTATTCAGTTTTCATTTTTAGTTTTATCTATTACAAAAAATTCAAATTCAGAATACTGTTAGTGACCTGAGAATGCATTGCTTAATTTGTTTAGAAAATCTACCAGCTTTACTCGTGATTAGCATGCTTTACAAACTTAACCTGAAGATAGTTTACGTTTTTATGAATTAGGTTTGGCCTAATTACTATTGTTCAAGATACAGTCAAATGAAGTGAGATTTCATCTTGTTCAATTCACCTCATTTCCATTCATGCATACTTGTGGTCTAATGGATAAATTTGAGGAAATGGCTTTCTACATGGTGCGTTGTTCCATCCTCATTAGTGGTGGTGTTTCTACCAAACAACTTATAATGCCTGTATCTCAGTTGTTTTTTGTTTCTTTTTAATGAACAACACATGATGATTTTCAGTTAGTTTTGTAGTCACACCATACAGTGCATTTCAGTTGCTTTTGTGTACACACTATCTGGGATTCTGATCAGTATAATACAAGATTCACATGTTTCATTTCCTGGGCCTTTCATCAATTCCATTCACTCAATAATAAATGAAACTTCTTACCGTTTATGCTTGACAAGCTATGATGGAAATTATGATGGCTCAGATCTTTTGATTATGTATTCAATCTGCGGCTTGAATTAAGTGGTGTTTTTCAGTTAGGTACCTGCACTGTGCAGTGTTTCTGATAATTGTATTAAATGCTTAAAAAAAGATTCCATGGAAACAATGATGCCTCAGGTCTTTGTTATTTATCTATTCACTCGTGTACTAGAACCAGTGGCACCTTTTAATTAGGTACTTGCATTATGCAGTGCTTCTGTTCAGTATGATAAATTCTTCAAAACAAATTTCCTCAATTCTTTAATTGTTTGCATTGATGTTGTTGACCAAACAATAAATTGAACCTTATTTTATTTTTGAGTTCTCGAAGTCTCAGTTTTATTTAGCTAACTGAATCCTTGCTTCTAACTAAGCATCACCATACAATGTTACACTGAAGGAAAGTTTTGATTTTCTTTTGAAAATATCAAGTTTACTATTATAATGGAACATTTTTTATTTCCAATATTTGTAGCTCTATCATAATTCCTTCTGTTTACAGAGAGCATGGAGTCGTAGGTGATATGAGGGATGCATGGGCAAATGCTCGGATGAGGAAAAATGTCTCCCTTATACATACATACCATGGGTTTAAAGGTACATGTTCTTTGGCTCAGTTTGGAGAGTTCAGTCAATTTTATGGTTGTCATATTGGCTAGAATCAGTTCTGGTTACTTTTTTACTTTCCCTGTTATATGCATACAATCCATGCTCTTCCCATGTGAAAATGCATATGGAGAGTCATGTATCCACTTTGACTGATTTCAGGGGATAAACAGGGGACTCTAGAATTCCTAAAGCTATTTTTTAGAGCTCTTTGCCTGTGTTGGGATCGCCAAAATCAGGACTTGCACATGGACTGGATTCTATTTAGGGGACGATCATTGGCTCCAGTTTCTTGTGAAGTTGTAAATGATAATATTGATGGTTTTTATCCATCCGACCATTACCCATTATATGCAGAGTTTATGCTTCCCCGGACTGTGAGGTCAGTTGAGGAGGCTGCTTGAAACTTTAATTAAACTTTGTTAAATAGCCTTCTGTGGTGAATTTTGATGCCAGGCGTTTATCCTTCACATTTTATGTTTCGGCATATTATGTATAGATAAATCAGCAGGCATAGGAAATATTTGTAGTCCTTGTACCTAAGCATTTCCATGTCTTCCATTGTGGAATAATTAATTCATGCTTATGAGCAGTGCAGTGTTGACAACCTGAATTTATTATCTTGAATAGCATTTATGGAGTCGTTTTTTGTGAAGTGTAAGCAAGTATATTGGCAAGAATTTTGCTGATTGTATACTTCAATGTGTCATTGGTCTATTTGATGTAACATTTTCAGCTAATGGTTCTAATAAACCAGTGTCATGAGCTCACGAGAGGGTGAAGCAGGTCTAGGTGCAGAGCATATTGTTAACATTATGCATATTCTGCCTCTCAGAGCATACAAAACTTTCTGATGAATATTAGCAGAAGCATGTACTGATATTATCCTTGCAGTTTATGAGATAAATTCATTTTTTTTGTGGAATAATTTTTAGTTATTGTCTGAAATCCTAGATCACAATAACTGTGGTTTGTTTTAAAATCACAAGATCAGGAATAGTAGAAGTCCACACTTATCTTCTATATGAGTTTAAATCTTTTTTTGTCCTGATGATATTTGTCGAGGTATTTGATCACATAAAAGTCTTCTCTCTTTATGTCTCTGTTTGCATTTGATGGGTTGGATACCTTGATTACTATTCTTCACTGAGTTTCGGGGAGGGGGATGGCAGTGGATGACGGGACGTGTTTCCAGTACGGGGGTACTTTTGGGCCATTTTTTAGGTGATGGCAGAGGACGGCTGTTTAAAAAAAGTATATACCAGTTTCCATAATTATATATCAATGCTGAACAGTATTGCATTAAAAAGTAACAGGCACCAAATCATTTTTTTCCCCAAATGGTTCAATATGCAAGCGTGCATCTTCTTTTTTCAACTTGAGTTTCATAACTCCAAAGCAACATTTAATGCGGGTTCAGTGAATCAGCTCCCAAAAAAATAGTGTCAACTGGGTCTGATTAGAACTTTGATTCATCTTTAGCTCAATCAATAATGAGTTTCAAATTACATTTACACAATTAAGCATGAAGGCTGGTAAACCCAGTTGTGACATTCTTCAGATCCATGGTACTTTTCACTGCAAGATAATAATAAACCCCAGTGAACTGTATCGAATATGGCAAAGGCATCCAAAATTAAGTCCCTGTTATTACAAAGTTGGTTGATTTGGGTGTTGAGGAGCCGCTAAGAACCTTGTTCAAGTTCTCAACCACCGGGACACTGAACTTTGGAGCAGAACTTAGCACTACGTCCCCGGTCACTCCTAGAGGCGTCCCGGAAACGTTTCTGGATCTCTGCTCAATTAAGGGACGGGCAGGGTACTTCCAAAATCTGTCCCCGTGGAGCACAGCTTCATTACAAATTTGGTGGTCTGACAACAGCTATAAGCATTGTGATGTCCACCAGTGATCCAAATGGAAAACAGTAGATTTTGTTGATGAAAAATGAGTTTTAATTTATTAATTCTTTAAAAGAAATCTTTAAATATCCATAATCTGGATTTTTGTAATGTCATATAATAAAGAAGGGCCTGCTTGATAAATAGTAAGGGTAATTAGAACTGACAAGAAAGGTGAGCTCGCTAAAGACCTATTCTAAGGATAATGCTGAGCTTCCTATGGATTTCAAAAGCCAGTTAACCCATGAAATGGCCAAAGTAAATGACATGCCAAAAGTAACCATATTTGGGGTGAAATAATATTTGAGAACACAGTATATGCACTATTGAACTCATGTCTTTTAAGTACATCGAGTGAAAATTAGGAAGAGAGACCTTGTGATCAACATCTCTTACTGATGATATTATGTGAGATCAAATTCATAGGCTTGCTGGCTTTGTTCTTGTTAATTAAATTGTATTATACAATGTTTACTGAAGCCTTAAATAGCTCAAATTAACTACTACTCAAGGAGGCATGACACTCAATCAAACAAACATATGCTTCAACAAATCGCATTCGATTCAAGTTAGTGGATATCAACTACCAAAACACTAACCTTCGTTCAGTTGTAAACCTCAAGACGATCCTCTTATGAGTAAGACTTGACATGTATCTTTGCTCATTAGATATAGCCATTGCATGACTTTATTTGTTCTACGACATTAGTTAGTCTAGACATCATCTCTTAACTTGGATGAGATAAGCAATGTATTTACAAGAACTAACTTCCTTGAAATTCTCAACTGTAGAAAACATGTGCTTTATATTGAGAGAGGACGAGTTCAGGTAGAACAAGTTTACTCATTCAAGTAGGTACATTGAAAGAAACTTGAGTTATTCTGTTTCTGCAATTGTCAGAATAGCTTTATTTTTAAATTCTTAACCCATTTTTCATCAGTACGTCATTGATCTATTTTCATCCAATCTCTAGATCAGTGGTAGGAATTTTAATTTTTGTTCTATGCCAATGCTGAGTCTCATAAAAATCAAATGAGAAGAAGAAAATAAACTCAAACTCAAGAAAAGCATCTGGCATTGCATTTTTAGTGCAAAATTTGCATGACCTTGATAAGTTTGGCGACTTTAGATAGTGACGAGAAGGAAATGCATGGCTTTAGTAAGAGTTAGATGGCTTTTATCAGAAGTGGTTTTGTATTCTCATTTGTTATATTTTCTCAAATTAGTGAAGAATACTCTGAAATTAGTCCTCCTTTTCTTAGAGCAGTTCTACATTATCTCATTGTTCTCTTGCTTAATAATAGACGGATAAGAATTTACTTGATCAATTTTTGTATAAGATTGACATATGTTTAGCTAATTGGTGCTAGTCTTTAGCCATCCAACGACTGTTCCTTTTGGACAATCACATTGTGTACGTCTCTTAGAAGAGTAACTCAAGATTATGTTTGGTTTTAAATTTTCTGAGAAATGCCATGAAAACTTATTTGTCACTTTTTTTTTGGGTCTTTTGCTATAATCTTCATTAAATTCTTACAAATTTGGAATTTGTTTAACGAATCATATTCTAGATCTTTTATTCACTTAGAAGGAATCCGTTAGGTAAGTTATAGATTGAAAGGCCTTTGTAAGTGTCCACAAATAAATAAGTTGACGATAATGGACGAGGGTAGGATGTGAGTACATGCTTGGTGAAGACCAACAATGCGTGGTAGTATGTGAAATAACTAGGAATGTGTATGAGAAGAGGGCAAATGATACCTAAGGAGGTTGAAAATTTATCTCTGTGGGCCAAATGTGTGATGACGAAGTGAAGCAATGCTAAAGGAATGATGTAAGATGCATCACGACACCTACTCATGCCAGCAATTATGTAATTGTTTGAGCTAAGCTAACCTTTGATCTTGTAATATACCAATGACTAGTAGATGCAATGTCGCAACAAAGCCCCAAAGTGTAATTTGGTTTATATGTCACATATGCCATTCCCTTCCTTGTGTGAATGGGCATGTTGTTTAGGGAGGAGAAAATAAGATAACCCTTGATCTTCTACTACACCAATGACTAGTAGATGAAATGTGGCAACAAAGCCCCCAATTGTAGATTGGATTATATGTTACATTTGCCATTCCCTTACTTGTGAGAATAGGTATGTTGCTTAGGGGGAAGAAAATAAGCTAAAATGAAATGAAGGGAAAAAGATGCACTAGGTAAATTAAGAGGTAATGAAACATTTTTATTGGAACTTGTCCTCCAAAGTGGTTTAAGATCATGCTTCACCGTACTTGTGAAAGTCCCAACCAATGTTGAGAATCTGTTGTCGAAAGTGGCTAAAGCTGATCCTTTGGATGTGTAGCTAGTGGAATAATGTGTTTCTTGTAGACTCAAAGTGAGTGTCAATTACATATGATATGACCTTAAATGCAATGATTATTCTTAAAAAAGATTTTTTGAAAGTTTGAATTATGTAGATGTTAAAAAATGGATGTAAAATCATATAGAGAAGTTTCTTAGTTGAAAGTGAATTGATAACTATAAATGTTTTAAAATCATTGAGTAAAGGTTGTGAAAGGGAAACCTAATCTTCGTCTTTTCATAATGTTCTGTTTGAAACAAGTTCGAAGAAAAGGGTTGAATGAGTTATGAGATGAGTAAGAGACAAGCATACTCATTAAGGAGAAAGACAAAGGGGAGATGATGACAACAACAAGGTGATATTAATTGACATTGTATATCCTATCAAATCCTTAATGCTAGAAGTCATTAACATCTAAACTTAATTGAAAGGGAAAAAGATGTTGCTCTCGCATTCTGTTGAAACCTTTTTGTGTAAAAAACTATTTGTTGATGGTCTAGCTTGCAATGTTGGTTTTCCTCTTGTTGTTGGGTTGTTTGTTGCTGGTTTATTGATTGCCGCTGGTTTGTCACTCACAACTAGTTCGTTGCTTGCTGTTGGGTTGTCACACTCTATTGGGTTGTTGCTTGTCGCTGACCCCCATGTGACAACAAATAGAGGTTCCTCCTTTGCTAACATGTTGGGTTCATTATGTCCTCTTTTGCGTGCGAAGGCACACTCATTAAAATGCTCACTTGCTCCTCCAATTGTGGTTTGTGGTAAGGTGGTTGAGAAACAAAAAATCTTATTGCCATAGATTTATTTGCAAGTTAAATGGCCTTTGGCCTTCCCTCAATTTATGGTAGTGGGTTTTAGGTTTTTGGAGGCCTCATACCAAGGAGTCTATTGATCTTCACCCCTACACTAGGGGTTTCTTTATTGCGTGTTCTTCTTTGTTAATGACTTGGAGGTTGTGTTGGACGGTTAACTATGGTGTTGGGGAGAGCACTCCTTGTCTCTCAAACTGTGGTTTCCCTCTTTTGACCCACATATTGAACCCCTAATGTTTGTACCTTCTTAAGCTCAAATACCTTACCTCCTTCTCCAGTTTCGGGACAATTCTTGCTTTGAGGATATCATGAATGCCCTTGGGCAATTTTTGAAGGTTCTAATACCAAAGGTTTGGGAAATATATCTCTATCTAAATAATCAAAGAATGAGATGTGAGATAATTATCTTATTCTAGCTATCCACATGTGGGGAAAATAATATTAAATAATTGTGTTCACAACCCACTTCACCATGCGAGTGAAATCCATCACCCCTTATGAATGTATTACAAAAAATAGTGAGAATAAATATTAGAAATTTTTTTCCCAATACACCTTAGTATTAACATGTTGGGACCATGACATAGGATTTACAAGGTAGATGGCACATTAATCTTAACCGTATGTTAGTGGACTTAGGCATCTCGAAACCTCTTCATGGAGAGGTCATTTTAATGATGGATGGCATGACATGGGTTAATCCAGTTGACTATGTGAACGTTCCTTTTCGGCGGTGGTGCTTTACCACTGGTCACTTGGCTTCTGAGTATTTTCATCCTCATCGTAGAATATTGAAGTTGTCTTCTTGGTAGTGTGAAACCCTTCTCAATCATTTGATCATCCATCTTATTGAATCATCATAATTGGTGGTTGAGGATTCCTTTTTTCTTATTAAATGTTTTTGATCCTTTGGTGTCTTCCCCTTAGGTTGATATAACTTTTGTCCAACCTTCCTTTGTTCTTATGACCTTGCTGAGGGACTTTGGGAGGTCTTGTGATGGTAAGTTGATGGTTGTTCCTATGATCTTGCCATGGGACTTAAGGAGGTCTTGTGATGTTGCCAAGTCGATGGATCTTTTTTCTCCATTGGATTTTCCTTTGTCCACTTCACATGCGACTCTCTTGGTGGTGGTTATAGAGGAGAATGTCTCTTCACCTTGATTTGTTGATATAGATGAAGATGTTTCTTCAATGACCATCCAAAGAAGGAAGAAAAGTCTCCCTAAATCAGTTTGAAACTCCCATTTGAGGGTTAAGGGGGGTGAGGATCGATAGCAAAAAGTCTAACAATGTCTAGCCACTTGATGTTTTTGTAGTTTATGAACATGAGGTCTAGTGGTTCTATTTTTTTGCAACTTGACTATTGTCTCATTGGGTATTGGGTGTCAAGACCCCTTCAAATTATGTGGTTGTTAGTTTGTTGGAAACACGTGGTTTATTATTTGTCATTTTGTCACGGGTTTTGGGGTCCCTTGAAAACTTGTTTTACCTTTAATAGAAACCATCTAGACTCAAGCTACCTCTTTTGGTTGGACTTGGGATGACAATTGTTATGAACTCTATCTTAAATATTAGTTATGCTAAAAAGATGAGGCATCTCTCTATTTTGTATGTTTATCAACTCCTTAGAACTTATGTAAAACCAATTACCTTTATCAATTATTGATTTTTACTCAAATTGTGTGTGACACCTTTTGCATCTTTGTCTCTAAGTGTACTACTTGCAAACTTTAACTCTTGTTAAAGCTAATTATGGAGATCAAGTATTTTGTTTGGAGAAGGATGCATGCCTCCTCTTTTGACTTCAGGGAAGTTTGCTTTTGTATTATGCTTTGACATTAAGTTGTTTATGGATTTGAAAAAGCATGATGTTCTAAATTGGTTCCTCCTTATACAAAATTTAATATCTATCTATAGGTGTGAGATGAAGAAAGGAGAGTGTATTTTAGTTGAGTTAGGGATTCAAAAGCATTAAACTTTGAGATACTCTTAGACTTGGATCTTATCAAAAAGTGCCTTTTTAAACTTTGTAGTAACAAAAAGAATGATTGTGGAAAGTGAAGGATAATGGAGATTGAGTTCACTAGTTAAAGAGAGATGCAAAATCCTACAACGATGGCAAGATTGAGTCATAAAGCGTGTAAGATGAAAATAATACACAGACAATTTCAATTGTGATCAAAATAATACAATTAGTTCTAAATTGGAAATTTTGATTGATAAGATAGTAAAATAGAAAACTAAAGGATTGGATAAAGTTGAATGATAGTAATAATTGATTAAAACAAAGTTCTGGATAGAGAAGAGCTAAGATGTTGGATGGAAACACATTGGAATGGTAATGTGCAACAAAGAATGCACATTTAAGATTGAGAATGCAAGAGCTAATATGTTTTGATTAGGTTCAACAACTCAACAAGGGGGCTAACCCTTACACAACCACAACCAAAAGGTGTCAAGAGATCAACACCACACAAACAAATGTGCTAGCTATTGCAAGCGGGGAATTAACAACAAGGTCAAGAACAAACCATTAACAACACACTAGCATCATAGCTAGTTACCCACATCAAGAGTGGGAAGTCAACTCACTCATAGCAGGGGGAGGAAAATGAGAGGTAGTGTGATTCTTCCTTCGCCGATGGACAACTATAGAAGTGACACTATCACTAGGGTCTCCACCACACAATAGTGATGGCCTCGTTGTGGGACTTTCAACACCAGGAACAGAGTGTAGGCAACATTGTGCATTAGTTGCTGAAGGTTGGAGCATACCAGGAGTAGTAGTTAGAGAAGGGTCTCTGCAGTCAAAAGGGATCACACCAACAAAAGAGGTGGGGTCAAGTCCACCAAATCAAAGGAGGCCAAATCAATAGGAGCATCACCCTAGGGGGATCATCATTAGCTTGCGAGGAGTCTTCATAAGTAGAATCAGAGGGAGAATTAGAAACTCGGATGGTCAAATGATCATCATTTGCATCCTTGCACCAAGTAGCAACACCTTTATGACGCAAAAGAAATTGTCTGTAGCTAGATGGACGCAAGAGCTAATATGTTGTAGATATAACTAAAGCATTATTAGAATGATGGTTGAACTAAATGCTAGAATGGATGTAGCTTTGATGAATGTGAGCATGAATGTAATATTGACTAGTTAAAATGAACATGTCTAAACTAGAGTATGATCTAAATGTAAGTATTTGTAATGCTTTGATTTTCTTTTTGTCTAATGTGTCAAAGAGAGAGTTGAATTTTTAGGTAAGTCTCATGTGATGGACTTTTTAGGATGCAAAATAATAAGCCCCCACCAACACCAATAGCCATAGGTTTGAAGTTGAGAAAGGAAGATTGCAATAACAATTTGAATCCAACTATGTATAAAAGTTTGGTTGAAAGTTTGGTGTATTCAATAGCGACTAGGCCTAATATAATGCATGTAGTTAGTCCAGCTTCCAGATTTATGGAGACTCCAAAAGGAATCACATTAGCAAGTAGATAAAAGAATTCCGAGGTATGCGAATGACACAAAAGTAACAAATTTTGTAAACTGCAGAATAATAGTTTGGGCTAGTTGAATACACAGATAGTGATTGGGTAGGAATTGTAGATGATAGGAAGAACACATCGGTATATGTGTTCCATTTGGGATTGGGAGTTATCTCATGTGATATAAAGAAACAATGTGTAGTCTCCCTTTCTACAAATGAGGCTAAGTATATAGTAGAAAATGCAATATGTCAAGCTATTTGGCTAAGGAGAATGCAAACATATTTAAATAAGAACAAGATGATGGACCTATAATATTTTGTGACAATGTTTCATCAATAGCTTTGTCGAAGGATCCATTTTTTCATTGAAGAAGAAAGCATTTAGAAATCAAATACTATTTTATGAGGAAATTGGTTGAAAATTGCGACATAATATTCAAGTATTGTAGGTTTGAACAATATCTTGTAGACATTTTCACAAAGCCATTGACCAAGAAATTTTTGAGTGCCTAAGAAGAAATTCAGTTATTATCTATTTGGTTGGAGATTAAACATGGATGATAGCTTAGGATAAAGTGGGTTGGGGGGAGGGGTGGGTGTTGGAAAATTTAATTTCTTCGAGCCCTCTTGCAACCACCTACCCTGTCAGGGATTTTGATCCCTCCTCCCTTGACATTACAACAATAATTTTTTTTTAGGTAAGTTTAAATTTTGAAATTGAGTGGAAATTTGTTGAACGACAAAATGAGACAAATTGAGGGAATGTGAACAAAAATTAGTAGAATATTTGCTGAGCAGAGCAAAATGAATGCTCTATGTTTGAACAACAATTTTGAGCAGAGGAATGTTTTGAGAAGTAGCATCTGAGTGTGTAAGGGAGTCCAGTGGAGCTCCAAACAAATAGAAGCAAGGAGTTTTGAGCAGCTCCAAACAGTGCATGGTTGTGGGTGTAGCTCCAGATTGCTGCATACAAATTAGTTTGTTTCAAATATTATATTTTGGACTTAAGTTATTTTGTAAAATTTATTTTCCATTTTAAGAGAATAAAATAAATTTTTATGTCCCCAACTAGTTTTCATTTGGATTTTATTTGTATTTTGTGTACTGTGAGAGATTGGCAAATAGATCAGTGGTCTTTGTATATTTATTAATTCTGGTAGTTTAAATTTTCCAATAGTTTTCATATATTTTCAAGTAAAAGGAGGCTAGGGAGATCATTTTATCATTCATCATTGCACATTCCCAATGGGAGTATGAATATTAACTTCAATTATCACTATTCTTATGAGTCTTCCTTATAAGTTTAGTAAAATTCTCGAGATGGTACTTGCAAGCGTACATATTTTAAACACAACACTAAGTGAGAGACAATTATAGTTAGCTTAGGAACGATGTTGAATAAATTCCCAGGTCAAA
Organism: Thuja plicata; assembly: GCA_018584345.1. Classification (NCBI taxonomy): domain Eukaryota; kingdom Viridiplantae; phylum Streptophyta; class Pinopsida; order Cupressales; family Cupressaceae; genus Thuja; species Thuja plicata. The sequence continues at coordinate 455,508 of MU228396.1, read as the reverse complement.
TGTTGTAGTATGTTATCAACTCTCTTTTCACCCTTGATTGATGTCCATGACCCTTTATACACTTCACATTCATATACACCACACTAATGACATTTTTGGACCATTCAAATCAACAAAAATCATCAATTGATGGATACTAAGTGATCAAGGGTGGGCAAGTGCTTTGGTCCCAATTGATTGAGTAGTTGGGCAACTACTTGGAATGAGAAAGCCTGAGAATAAAGACAACACCATCCTACTTCTAATTGATCCACCAAATTGATCAGTTGGGATTGATACGCGTAGATCTTTTTCTTATAAATCTTGTCATTTTTCCATTATATATTTTTTAAATTGTAGATTGATACTCTTGATATATCCCCCTCCTTATTGCACTCCACTTAATTCTTCACCTTTGACCTCTTTGATTTTTTTTCCATCTTTCAACTTTGATGTATGCCATTTACCTATGTGTGCTCTATTCACTACATAAGCAAGGATGATAAAGGTGATGGTCGTGGACTTTTTCTATTTCACTTGCCAAAAATATATTTCTTGAAAGTTTATAAAGCCTTCTTAATAAATCATTTTCTCATATCATGGAATCTATGCATTCCATGAGACCATATTTTGTGTTCTTTCTCCCGATTTGTGCATGCCCATTCTCACAATCTGTCTTCTTCTCATCTCTTCTCTTATGCAATTCCTCCTATAGATCCCCGCTTCTCACATGAGGAGATACATGCCCTCAAATGGGCTGAAATATTATAACTTCTCATCATCACAATCTCCATATTGTCCATATTCTTCCTCTCTTTTTTGTTCCCACACTCCCCATTGTTGAACACAAAATAAACTTAGAGGCGAGGGCAAGGGGGTAGGGGGTGGGGTGGTGATGGTGATGGTGGTGGTAGTGGGGTGTGTGTGTGTGTGTGTGTGGGAGTGAATTAGTTATATGATAATATCTTTAAACCTTTCACAAGTTCTTATGTTAAATTCTTTACTTCATAGATCTACACTAATGTGTCATTGAAAGAACAAAACTTTCCACACAATTTCATAAGAGAACACCATATTTACACAGAAAACCCAACAAGGGAAAAACCATGGTTAGAAATATCTCTCAAAATAATACAAGTATAGAACTTTGTTTTAGGGTTGCATCCCAATAAAGCAATAACTCCTCAAAATAACAATTTTATGGATACACCAAGGGAAGTTCACTACTCCTTGAAAATGATTACATTTACAAAAGGAGAATTCGACCATATATTATCATGAAATATAGTTGAGTAACCACCATAATAGAATTAGACCATCAACAACCTTCAACTCGCTACTTTCCATAACATTTTGGTCCTATTTGAATGTAGATACCTTCAACTCATTACCTATGGTTTGCATTAAGCAATTAGTCACATGTTTTTGAACACCACACAACTTCATACCAATCCTCACTCATCCAATTGACTTGATCTTTCATTTATATCCTCCACAAGTATTAACAATCTTCTCCAAGTCGACGAAGATGAAATGTGTATACTTGAAACATGAATCGACCAAGGAGATCATTCCCAAACACTATTTTGGTGGAAGGGAAGTAAATGTAGACTATGTCCAGAGATAATAGGACCCAAAAAATCTTTACATGCCTCTCTCTGGTGGTACAAACTACAAGACATTAGGTCAAATAAACTAGGTTAGGTCAGCAGACATCCACTAGACCTTCCAAACATCTATTGTAGACAACACACAATATAGGAGGGACCCAAAAATATTGTGCAAAATTCATAACAACACCATGACTTTTAATAATGTTCCCATGCCATTCTTTCACACAATCACATCCAATTAAGCTAGTGCAATATAGTGAAATTGAACAATCTAATGCCATGTGCAAACCAATAAACTAGTCTTGAGATATAACACTAAGTTCATACTTGCAATATGCTTGAACACCTGATTTTTTGAGGAGAAGCATGTATAGACAATATGAACAAGTTACCTAAACTGCAAGAGTAGACAATGAAGAGCGGAGAAATGCAAAGCATTCTGGGTTCTTATTTGAGATCCTTTACATTGTCATAATATTGTCCGATACACAAACATCCCTAATTTTCTTAGCAGAAGGAATTATGACATGAAACTTTGGATATATATTCCTTTTATCTCTATGAATTTAAATCCCAAAATGAAAAAAGTGTTTCTTCAAAAATAGAGAAACGAGGTACAATTTCTAGAGGCACACCAAAATTGGCACAACATAGTTATGTTGTTATATTTTAACATCTAATAGTGAACTTCAAATCAAGAAATATTTGAGATCCAACCATGAACTTAAGATCACAAACCATTTGATATGGAAATCTAATCATCAAACATTTTGACATTCAACAAACATACAAACATTGGTTGATATCGATGACAACACATTGTCATGCAATTGCAACCATCTTATTCTTTGAACATCCAAACAAGATCACTATAGGTTGTCACACACTACTCCATACCTGTAGTAGATTTCCAATAATGACAACACACACTGCTTCATATCTATAACAAATTGCTACTATAGGTCTTCAACAATCATCTCCATATCTACAACTCTCATATCATAGCTCGACATCAAAGATATCAAGTTGATAGAATATCTTCATCTGCACCAACCCATCTTTTCGTCATATAAATATATGAGAGGTTGACATCAATGAAAACATACTTGGTGGAAGGGTGCAAATGATGATCTTCTAATCATCTGGGCCACCGATTCTTGCTCTAATGACTCTTCATAGGTTGATGATGACCCCTAGAGTAATGCTCCTGCTAATTTGGCCTCCTTAGACTTGGTGGACTCGAATCCACCTCTTGCTTCTAATGTGGCCCCCTTTGGCCATGTGGACCCTCCTTTGACTACTTCTCTTGATATGCTCCAAGCTTTGGCTATTGATGTACAATATTGCAAACACTCTGATCCTTGTGCTAATTGTCTTACTAAGAGGTTTCCACCACCTTCCCCTTGTGGTCGGGGCTCTAGTGAATGTATCACTTGGACAATTATCCGCCGATGAAGGAAAAATCACTCTTCAGTCTTTCAATCTCCATCCCATGTTGTGGACGAGTTGTCTACCCACTCTTGATGTGGGTTACTAGTTGTGTTTCTAGTGTGTTGTTAATAGTCTTTTCTTGACCTTGTTATAAATAGTTGTTGAGCTTGTAGATTTTATGCCCTTGGGTTGTAGTTTTGTAAGGGACATCACCCTTGTTTTGCTGCTTCTTAATATAAAAAGCACACTGCAATAATCTCCCCCTTTGTCATTGATGACAACACTTATTCACAAAGTATCTTCTTTCCCCCTGTTAGTATCAACCCACTACTTGCTACCCCTAGATATATGCATCATCTTATGCATCTAATTGGTACAAGCAGGAGAAATAAATTTTGACTTCAATACGAGATTCTCAAATGCATTATTTGAAAGAGCTTTTTAAAATATATTTGCAACCTAATCCTTTGTAAGAATATATGCCGACTTCACTTTTTGATTGACAAATTTCTCCCTTAGAAAGTGATACGGAATAGATATGTGTTTGGTTCTTGAATATATAACTAGATTCTTGGAAATATTGATGTCACTTATATTGTCACACAAAATAGTAATGAGCTCATCATATGTTACCTTGATGTCGTTCAAGGTCTACTTCATCCACAATACTTGACTGCAATAAGATACTGCTGCAATATAATTTTCTTCTGTTATTGATAAGGACATTGTGTCTTGTATCTTATTGAACCATTTGATTATCCTGCCTACCAAAAAAATGGTTCCTTCACTTGTACTTCTTTTGTCATCTACATAACCTGCCTAATCAACATCAATATAAGCACTCAAAGAGAAGTCATTATACTTTTGATACCATAAACCATAGTCTGGAGTGCTTTTCAAATATCAAAATATTTTCTTGACTGACTTTATATGAGTTCCTTTTTTATTAGCTTGAAATCTTGCAACGAAAAATATCACATGCATAATTTCAGTCTTGGATGTAGTCGGGTATAGTAGACCTCCAATCATGGATCTGTACCGAGTCTGATAAGCTTGATTTGATAAGTAGGAGATATTTGTCCACAGCAAGTCAAATTGTGATATTGCTATCAGGATTCAACTGTGTAGTTTTTGAGTCAAACTCATTGACCCATAATTCATGAGTAGTGGTTCACATGAACCCATCTCTCATGAGAATGAATGGAA